>HE670212.1:4136-17189 GCA_000313835.2 Heliconius melpomene melpomene
GACATATAAGTCTACAGTCTAGTATAGAGGTTCCCATACTTTTTTCTATCGTAGACCCCTTATCATGTTTTTCAGTTTTAGATAGACCACCTGCTATTTACCTTACCCTCCAGGATCGATATAGACCACATTGGGAATAACTGGTCTAGTTCAACAACGCAATGTGCGTGATACGAGGTATTTAATCTAAAGCTTTGCTCGTGTTGATAATCACTTGTAGATAGACCAGACTTTGATGCGTATTCAAAAGAGGGCCATTAAACGTGAGTTATTACGAGAGCACAATTTCAGTATCGTACATTTTCACTTTTACTTCCTAGAATTAAATAAAACATTAAAAATCAGTTTCATGCTTTATCACGCCCATTTTCCGCCGAATTATGGCGATGTGATAAAATAGAAATATTAAATATTTCATTTCATAGTAGAAATCGAACTCATAACCTGTCGCGTTTAGTCACACTTTGTGCCCCTGCGCCATGGCTAATAATTTAATTTCCTCACTCTGGGAAAATGACAAAGCTCGGCGTTTAGTTCCGCCACTCGACCCACAATAAGTGGGGAACGGAGTGACTTAACACTAGGTTCCCTCTGCCTACCCTATTTATGCGGGATACAGCGTGAAGCGGATAAAAAAGATATAACTCTAAGTGAAACTGACAATTCTAATGATATTCTATAATACGAGAACGTTAAATTGCTCTTAGCACCTAAGGTTACGTATTTCATTACTCATCAATCGTTTAGAATATCCTTGTTGTTATATTCTTTAAGTCATGCCAAAAATATGTCTACAACAAAAAATGTTGACAATGAATCACTGCCGATTATATACATCTGTAACATTTTTGTTTTCAGCTTCACGCTGTATCCCGCATGTAGCAGGATAAGCATAGAGAGCCTAGTGTTGAGACTTCTAGTTCCGCATACTAGTTTCCGCCGAATTCTGGAGGTAACTTAACGCTGCACTTTGTCTCGATACCAAATCAAAGAAATGAAAATATTTCATTTCCTCGAGTGGGAATCGAACCTACAACCTGTCGCACTTACAGACACACATTAATGGTGTGCTTCCTCCAGGACTGGCTTCGGTATTTCCGTAATATGTTTACCATAATATAATTAATTAAATCCTCTATTGTAGTTGCTTGACAAAGGGGCCGTCACTAGCAATGAGCCGTATCAATAACAGGCCTAACTACTAAATGTATAAGATAAATTATATACTTTTAAATTTTGTTTTTTTATTTGTAGTAGCAAAATAAATTAGTAAAATAAAATATTTATTTAATTAGTTAGTTTCTTTAGTAGGTATTTTTATCACAGTTTATTTAAGAAATTTAATTTTTGGTAAAACAACAATTAATGACATGGCCATGTGCAGTGATATACCATATGCTTTTACGTCAAATTATCAAAAAATAATTGAATAAGAAATGATAAATGATTATCTTGAACGAAAAAAAAAATCCAAAAATCTTGCTAGAGAAATGTTATTACAAACGATAACAACAATTGTTTAGAAAGTTCTAAGTTTAAAGTATTCGAAGCCATCAAAGAAGCGCCGTTACAAATCTTAGTTTTATTGGCACGTGGGGAAATCTTGTCTACCATCAATCTACCATGTCACTATTCTAATTAATAACGCGCTTTGTGCTTATAGAGCAAAGTGATATTATTTCTTTTTTTTTCTCAGTTTCACGCTCTATCCCGCACAGAGCAGGATAGGCAGAGGGAATCTAGTGTGCAGTCTACCTATCTACAACGAACAGAAAGTTCGAATCAAATTGAATCGGATCACCCTATTACTACATATCTTTGTTTAGTCTATACTTTTGTTATAATTATTTTCCTTTAAATCTAATTGGAATCTTCAATTTTATACCACTGTTTGTAAAAGTAAGGTCAGTCGTGAATATAAACGCGATAGGTTATGAGTTTGATCTAGAGGAAATTAAGTATATAATATATTCCTCTCTTCATACTATGCACTCATGCACTATACAGTAAAAGTACATTATGGCCACAAATATATTTAAAGAGTTTTATACAAAGAAAAAATAAATTACATTATTATTACAAATAAATATATATATGTATCGCAAAAGTTTTCTTACGTTTATTGAACTTTTTTTAATGGCGTCGTTAAGCCACATAGTTAACTGCATATTTACAGTCAACATCTAACCTGTTTATCTCATTGTACTAAACTGCACAATGCTTTCGCCTTGTAAATAATAAATAAATATCACTATTTATATTTAATTATGTTTTAATTTCTTTGCCTGTCACGACTCACTGGGTAATATAATATTGAAATATTGGAGTTACATTGTTTCATTTATGTTTCTAGAAAATGAGCTGTCTTTCAGTGTAATGTTACCATATTTCTTAATAATAATAAATTATTTTATTGGCGACAGATATAATAAAAATGCGATTTTATTTATTATTTATATTAACGTTGTTATCAGCTAACAATCGTATCAAGAAAATGTCCTGACTAATATCTGTCCGATATTTGTGTGTGGGCATACGGGTACGCGACCCCGGATCCTCGAGCCGCCACTCTTATATCTTCATCCAGTCCGTAAGAATGGTGAGTCATACCTTATGAGTCATACCATGAAGCTCTTCGTGCGCATGATCGACCTCAGGCTCCGCCGAGAGTGTACTATCTCTGAGTCTCAGTATGGATGTATGGATTCATTTGATGGAGGCATACAGGGAAAAAAGGAGAGCTCTGCATGTGACCTTTTTAGATCTGCAGAAGGCTGTGTGCCTCGTCAGTGTATCTGGTGGGCATTGCGATCCAAAGGGATCCCTGAGGCTTATATTGAGATTATCAGAGACATGTACCACGATTCCGCTTCTATGGTTAGGACTGCTGTTGGCGACACTAGACCCTTCCCGATTACAGTGGGGGTTCACCAAGGCTCGGTTCTTAGTCCGTTCTTATTCAATGTAGTGCTCGATACTGTCTCGGCTCACATCCAGGACCAGCCTCCATGGCTGATAATGTATGCCGACGACATAGCACTCACTGCCGAGAACCGACTGACGCTGGAGCGTAAAGTGAACCTCTGGAAGGGTACGCTTGAGAACGGCGGTCTTAAACTAAATATGTCGAAGACAGAGTACGTGGCCTGCGGGAGCCGGGACTCGAGCACCATCCTTATAGGTCCTGAGCCAGCCGTTAAGTCGGAGAAGTTCAGGTACCTTAGATCCGTTATGCACGAGTCTGGAGGCATCGATCACGATGTCTATGACCGGATAAGCGCTGCCTGGGCCAAATGGCGGGAGGTCACTGGTGTGGTCTGCGACCGCAGAATACCGCCCGAGCTCAAGGGGCTGATATACAAGAGCATCGTCCGACCGGTTCTTTTATACGGCAGCAAATGTTGACCAGCACTATCTCGGCACACTCAGGAGCTTCACGTCACGGAAATGAAGATGCTGAGGTGGATGTGCGGCATAACGCGGTCTGACCGCATACGCAACACATTCATTCGAGACAGTCTTGGGGTCCGTGACGTAGCGGATAAGCTCCAAGAGCGTCGCTTGAGATGGTTTGGCCACGTTACGCGCCGGCCTAAGAACTACGTCGGACGCATGTGCCTTGCTATAGCAGTTCTTGGGGCGCGACCTCCCGGACGCCCAAGGAAGCGCTGGTTGGATGTCGTGATGCAGGACATGAGAGCCAATGGTCTAACCACCGAGGACGCAAAAGATCGTGCAAAGTGGAGTAGGTTGAGTAGGAAGGCAGACCCTGGTAATAGCCGGGATTAATGCTATGAAGAAGAAGAAGATTATAGTTGTTAACGTTGTTAAAGTCAGCTACACGCTGTATCCCGCATACAGCAGGATAGGCATAGGGAACCTAGAGTTAAGACACTCCGTTCCCCACTTTTCGCCAAATTCTGGAGGCATTGCGTTTTGAATAGCGAAACACAAAGCCTCGACACCAGGGCGATGAAAATATAAATTTAAATAAATAATTTTTTTTTCTCGAGTGGGGATCGAACCCACAACCAGTCGCGTTTACTTGAGCCCCTGCGCCACGACTGGCCTCAATATTAACATTGTTTATGTTTCAATAAAGTAAATGGAGTTGTTATGTTGTCTGTATGCTGTTTACGCACAATATGGATATTAGATAAGTTGTATTGAAGCCTGTAGGCCGTGAAAATTTATTTCCGCGCTTATTTTATATTATTGTCTTTTTTATTTATTTATTAAAATTTATAACTTGATTGACAAAAATATGAAGTCGAAAATATGAAAATTTTGTGAAAATTCCTCCGAATCCTGATCGCACTCTTAGACACACCATTCCTCATTTTCTGCAGATTTCTGGAGGCGCGTGTTGAGAGGCGGAACTCATCGCTGCGCTTTACCTCGTCACCAGAGAAAAGAAATGAAATATTTAATATTTTATTTCATCGAGTGCTTGTGCCCCTGCGCCACTTCTGGCCTCTCTGACTGACTGGCATTTATAATAATGTTATTTTATTTATACATTAATTTTCCTTAAGGTAAGCAGATATTATTATAATTTTCCTGATTTCCTTTAAGTTTTCTGACGGTACCTACGTTTTAGGTTTCCGTACCTTTTGTCATCGTCCGCTTTTTCTAAACCTATTATACAATATTTTGTAAAATAAATAAGATGAGAACAAAAAGTAAGTATTTAAGTAAGTTACGTAGATTCGTTGCAGTATTAATAAAAACAGGTAATTATTGTATTTATAAAAGTTCTAGTAATTGATAACAGATCATTCAATGGGGTCCTGGCCAAAATTGTTAATTACAAATCTCAAAATAAATATATATTTAAAACTTCTTTTATTTCAGATTAATAAAATATACTCTATAATCAGTGAAAGAAGTTTCATATACCTATATACGTACATACATACATACACACAAAACTCTACGAACTCAAGAGTAACTCAGCATTCAGAACTGATGACTCCATACAAGTTGTGAAATAACTACATTATTAAAATAACAATCTGTGACATTGTCTTATTCTATTTGCTTCCAGTATGTGCAATTTACCTCCACTATTTACTTTGTTTATCGTCTAGGCTTGGTACGAGTCCAAGGAGCTGCCTTGGTAGTTGATGGTTTAAATTGTTCATATAAAATTCAAAGCTAAACGCTTCATTGTGGATTTCGTCCTTCTAGACAAGTCTTTACTTGCTTATAGCATATGTAGGGTATATGGTTGTACTTAGATTTGATTTAATAAATAGAATATAGAGGTCGTCTTGGCGCAGCGTGTCACAGTAAACGCGTCGGTTGGGGGTTCGATCCCACTTAGGGAAGTGAAATATTTAATAGTTTCATTTTCTCGCTCTGGTAACGAAATGAAGCGTAGTGTAGAGTTCCGCCAATAAACAATGTCTCAACAATTATAAGGAATACGGCGGAAAGTGAGTAATTTAGTGTTGTAACACTAGGTTCCTATGTTCCCTCTGCGTTCCTACCGTTTGCCACCGTTGCTACCGTTGCTGTGTTCAATAAAACGGATATAGCGGGAAGCTAAAAAATAAGAAAAATGGTTACTAAAAGTGTTCTAGTTTACTTACAAACACTTAAATATTTTAGTAGTGAAGTGAGACGCGGCCTCTGTGCCCTCTGACTTTGCTTTTATTAACATCACTTTCACTACGTGATAGTGCATAACAAGTCTCCATTATGTACCAGAAAATAATTACTTTTATATTTGTCTTTTTTTACGTTGTGTAAGTTAGACAGAGGGAACCCGGGAGCCTAATGTTATGACACTTCTGTTTCCCATTTTCCGCCGAATTCTAGTAGAATGAGTGTTGATTGGCGGAGCTGAACGCCGCGCTTTGCCTCGGTATTATCGAGGAAATGAAAATATTTAGTTTTTTTAATATTTCATTCTAAAGAGTGGGAATCGAATCCACAATCGTCGCGCTTACTGTCTCACGCTTGTGACACATCGACTACCATTATATTCTTACTAAGAATTATATTTTCCAACAAGTAGAAAGTTAACTTAACTGTTGTGCAAAGTAGTTTTATTTTTACGTTAAGTCTCGTATTTTTATAGCTCTTAAACTCTTTTAAATTGAACAGCATTTATGTTATCTAAATTAAGAATCAAATAGCAACCAGTGACGTCAACCTGCCATTAAAATAAACTGAGAATGTATATTAAGGTAAGACTACTATAAAAAAACAAAGTAAAATTAGGTAATCAGCTGACACGAGAAGCGAATATGCGACCTACATTTATATAAAGTAAAAAAATGTAGTAATTATTTATAGCCCCGTACTTAGCCCTCGGTTGCCAGCATTCGAGGCTGCATACATTTTGTACGCGCAACCTTGTTCGTGTAAAGTTGTGCGACGTTTCGTTGAGAAGTGAAAAAAATTCGAAATTTCCTATTGTCGAAATACCCGCTCACTGGACCGTGAAGCAGTTATCGTGTTTTTTTCATAGACTAACGGATGCAATGTTTTGAAATTATTCTTCGCGTGCACTTACTTGCATTGATAATAATCATTGCTTTTACTATAGCCTACGTTATTTTTTAATATTGTTATACTATTTTAAAATTTGAACGTTGTTATTTTATAACACTCAACGGAGTGCCTTAACACTCTCTCTCTCTCTCACTCTCTCTTTCTTCCTAACGGAGGGATGCGTCGTGAAACGTGCATCAAAATAAATTACATATGTAATTTAGTAATATCATTTGCAAGGTTTTCAGAGAACGCCGGATACAAGTTTTCCAGAACTATCGATTATTACTAAGACGTTGCATGTCGTACAAAATTTACTGGCCGCGTGTTAATTAACTTCTCACTATAATTATATTTTCCTTATATTTTTTTCTAATGCTTTACTAAATTTCAAAGAGAGAATTATATTTTATTAGAGAGAATTATATTATTTTAAACAGCTTATTACCATAGCATCGATGGGGCAAAAGATAAGTAGTGAGCGCACATTATATTACCTAATTGGAAACACAAACAAATTTGTTTACTATTTAAGTAATAAATGCTTATTTCATAATAATAGGCGGGCGTTCATTTTAATTTCAAACTATCGTACATGTACTACATATTAAATATGTATGTAAAAAATTGTGTAAGGTTATGAAAATTAAAACTTGCATCGAAATAAACATATCCATGTATAAATTACATGTATAATTGTGAACGTACGTGTATGTGATGACGTGTTTACATTTTTTTATCACTCTGTATCCCGCACATAACAAGGTAAGAGAATCTAGGATTCATTCCCCACTTTCCAAATTCTGGGGGCATTCCGTGTTAAATGCCTTACGACAGGGCTCTGGCGTTAATAAAAATATTTTGAATTTTTTAAACAAGTTTGACCCCGACACTAAAAAGCAACTTTGATTTTTCAAATAATAAAACTACCTTGGCGCGGCAAGTTGTAGCTAAGTAAGTGAAGATGATTATCATTAATAATTTTGTATCTATTATAAAAGCATCTAATTATCTATTGCTTATATTTTAAAAATAACTTTATTAATACTAGCGTACTAAATAAGTTCTGAATATTGCCACAGATATTTGAAAAATAATAAAGATAATACACCAGCAACTTGCTCTTCAATATGGCCTTGTAGAATTGGAGGTGCCTTACTACAGGTACAATCCCATGTCAGTTCTTGAAAATAGCTGTGCTTTGCTCTACTGGGATCGGTCTATTATTACTGACAGGTATATTGTTGCCAATAGACCTGATATAGTACTAGTAGACCGAGCGGCGCGCCGCGCAGTGATTGTTGACGTTACTATCCCACATGATGAAAATCTCGTGAAGGCCGAAAAAGAAAAACAATCTAAATATTTGGACCTAGCCCATGAGATTACCGCCATGTGGGATGTCAATGCGACTATCATTGTGCCGATAGTGGTTTCGGTTAACGGTTTAATAGCGAAAAGCCTCGACCAACACCTTAAGAGGCTATCGCTTAGCTGTTGGATCAAGAACCGGATACAGAAGGCAGTAATACTTGAGACGGCACGTATTGTGCGGGGGGTCCTCTCTCTGGAGCCCTAGCCACCGATGGCTTGGACCCTTGTCCCGCCCTCGGAAGAGTGGTTTTTTTATATTTTTAAATGTATCTTTTTTATAATAATTTATATTTAAAAATGTAAAATTGATTCGCTTATTTAATAAAAGTATATTCTGCATAGTAAATAATATTTTTCACGTTTCGTTTATGGATGACGTGAACGGCGGTGAAAATAGTTTCTTTAACATAATTTGCTACTTTGAATATTACCATAATATCAAATGTAATCCCTGAATAGTATTCGAGCGTGAACTAATTTTCATAACAATTACGTAAATGATGGCCTCTATTTATACTCAAGAAACATTTAAGGTGACTTCGTAAAAAATATATTTTACTTTTCATACAAGAAATATTAACTGAACTATTTTTATGTGTCCTTTTGGTTCTTTGCTAAAGAATAATATAAATTTGTTAATTCAATAATATTGTAGTAATAGTCATGGAGACAAGATGTAGTGTTTAAACACAAGGACTCCATTGCGTACCATGAAGTGTGCGGGACATAGTGAAGTTAAAAAACGAAACTTAAATCAGCTAAATATACTGACGGACATTCGTAAAGTAAATTCTATTTTTATTTCTTAAATGGAATTTGCAAGAAAATACATATACATACAAGAAAATACATACATATTTTTTAATTAAAAATTTTGTTCATCGTAGTAGTTCTTAGCTATGTTTTATCAAAATCGGATTAGTATTTTAATAGCTACAAGCACTTTGCCAAGATAGAAGATATTGGCTATAATAATATAGACGTAGCCTGTGCTTGAATTTTTCACACTGCACGACTCTACGTGTCAATGTTTAGCATAGACTCTCTAATTGACCACCAACGATCTGTTAAGACCTTTGTTACTATTTCGTAATAAATTTTAATAATCGGTACACTTGCGGATTGACTAATATTTTAAAAAAAAATATTCAGTAAAATTTATTAAATTTTTCTAACTAGAGAATATGAAATATTTATATTAATTTATATTTTCATTTCTTCGCTCTGGTGTAAGTGAGAAGCGGCGTTGAGTTTCGCCACTCAACACGTAATGCCTCCAGAATTTGGCGGAAAATGGGTAACAGAGTGTCTTAGCACTAAGGGATACAGTGTTAAGTTAATTTTAAATTAATTTAATAAAAATATCACATATTAAGAATTTTACTAATTGATAAAATAAATAAATGCAACCCTCATGTATATATTAAATACCTATCTAACTCCACCATCAGCCATCGGTGGACATCTTATGGAATTAGAATTGCTGCTATAAGGAATGCCGTAAAGTTAATTAAAGCCCTGAATGTGTTAAATACCAAGACCTTGACGTCCACAGGGGTCAAGTGGTAGTCGTCTATATAAATACGCTTAAACCACGATACCATCTAGGTTTAATACCCTAATAAAATATTGTTAGTTGCTGTACTTGAGAACTATTTAAATAATGTTAAAAATATTTGCTGTAAAAGGTAGAAATTAATGTAATATAGTTCAGTAAAGTTAAAGGATTTTACCGGAAATTTATACTGAATGTTAAGCGCATGTAATACTAATATATAAAGTTCTCTTCTTCAGTTACCGTGTATTAATCTCATAAGAACATGAAAAATGAATAAAATACTAGGAAATCGAAAGAAACTCAAAATCATATACTAAATTACGTTTTCTAGAAAACTATTAGTTTGACTAATGACATGTTCATAAAGGATTTCCCGTATATGGGAAAAACTTGTATTACAATAATTACTAATACTTACGTTGTTCTATGATTATGTCTAAATAGGCGCAGTGGCACAAGTGTGTGACTGAAAACGCTAGTGGTTGTGGGTTCGATCCCCGCTCGAAGAAGTAAAATATTTATATGATCATACATAACGCTTCTATGGTTAGGACTGCTGTTGGCGACACTAGACCCTTCCCGATAACAGTGGGGGTTCGCCAGGGCTCGGCTCTTAGTCCGTTCTTATTCAATGTAGTGCTCGATACTGTCTCGGCTCACATCCAGGACCAGCCTCCATGGCTGATGATGTATGCCGACGACATAGCACTCATTGCCGAAAACCGACTGACGCTGGAGCGTAAAGTGAACCTCTGGAAGGGTACGCTTGAGAACGGCGGTCTTAAACTAAATGTGTCGAAGACAGAGTACATGGCCTGCGGGAGCCGGGACTCGAGCACCATCCTTATAGGTCCTGAGCCAGCCGTTAAGTCGGAGAAGTTCAGGTACCTTGGATCCGTTATGCACGAGTCTGGAGGCATCGATCACGATGTCCAAGGGCGGATAAGCGCTGCCTGGGCCAAATGGCGGGAGGTCACTGGTGTGGTCTGCGACCGCAGAATACCGCCCAAGCTCAAGGGGCTGATATACAAGAGCATCGTCCGACCGGTTCTTTTATACGGCAGCGAATGTTGGCCAGCACTATCTCGGCACACTCAGGAGCTTCACGTCACGGAAATGAAGATGCTGAGGTGGATGTGCGGCGTAACGCGGTCTGACCGCATACGCAACACATTCATTCGAGGTAGCCTTGGGGTCCGTGACGTAGCGGATAAGCTCCAAGAGCGTCGCTTGAGATGGTTTGGCCACGTTACGCGCCGGCCTAAGAACTATGTCGGACGCAAGTGCCTTGCCTATACCAGTTCCTGGGACGCGACTTCCCGGACGCCCAAGGAAGCGCTGGTTGGATGTCGTGATGCAGGACATGAGAGCCAATGGTCTAACCACCGAGGACGCAAAAGATCGTGCAAAGTGGAGTAGTTTGACTAGGAAGGCAGACCCTGGCAATAGCCGGGATTAATGCCAGGAAGAAGAAGAAGACATAACATACCAGTCAAAATCATAACCCTTAAATTTGCTTCGCCGTATTCGGGTAACAAATGATAGATACCTTTTTAAAATATTTTTCCATAGCCAGCACAGTAAACGAGCATAATTTTCTTTAAGAACAAATTAAATCATGAATTAGTTATTTGTTATTTAAATTTGCACACAAACATTGTTGACACAAATGTTCAACTACCATTTACTTAATTAGTCATTTTATGTACATGGATATTCATGTATTTCATTATACTATTATTATTATTATTTTTTTCATTTAACTTATTCACTTTTGTGCTATTATAGTTTTTTTTATTAACATCATCAATGTGAAACACTGAAGCCATCATGGCGCAGTGGCACAAACATGTCACTGTAAACACGACCGTTTTGGGTTCAATCCATTAAGAAAATGAATTATTATTTATTTATATTTTCACTTCTTTGCTGTGGTAATAAGGCAAAGCCCAACAACAAGCAACTCAACACGCAAGGCCTGGAAAATTCGGCGGAAAATGGGAAAAATGTCTTAACGCTAGATTCCCTCTTCCTATCCTGCTGTATGCGGGATGAAGCGTGAAGCTGAAAAAAATGTATCTGAAACTTGTACCTATATAAAATAATGGGCTGAACATATCTACATTTTACCTGAGTAAATTTAAAAAACATATAGTCAAACATGTATAAATAGCTATTAAAATTAATAACTTATTCACATTGCATAGAATATAAATTATTTATATTGTTGCGTCAAGAAAATAGTATAGAATACATATTATTCCAATACTGTAAGCTATACTAGGTATGTTATAATTATTATTTTTTTTTATGATAATAAACGACATTTTAAAAATAATATCGGTAACAAACATAGATAATATATTAATTAAATCATTATTAACATCTCTCATTAATTAACATTAATTAAATAAACTCTTAATTGTTTTTTATTTTCTTAAATCATCATTATCATCATCAACCTGACCTCGTTCACTGCTGAACACAGGGCTCTCCGCCTATTCCTTAAATATAGTTACATAATATAATAATACAAAAAATATTATATAAGCATGTAATTATGTATGTACTTTAATCTAATGCTTATATAACTTGTATTTTACAAATACCTAGAGTGAGGTGTGTCACTCATAAGATTTTTGCACGCCACAAAACACCTACGTAAATAATTAAATATACAAATGCTTGAAAATCAAGGTATTGATTCACGAAAGGACTTGTAAAAAAAGCTTCATATAAATCTAAACGAAACTTTTTTAAGTAAGAAAGTAAAATTTTACTTTCAGTTTTAATTATGTACAAATAATTATTTCATTTAAATAAATTGTATTTAACTAGATAACGGTAAGAAAAAAATCTTTCAATGTATTTAATATATTTTTTTTTCTATTACAAAATTTTTTTTAAATAAACTGTACCTAATACCACTTTAAGTGTTTAAGATAAGTAAAATATCTTGAAATTATAAAAAGGGTATATTACAGAACTGCAATAATTACTTTCAAGTGAATTATTTCAGTAAATTTACGCAACGGACGTTTCACCAACGGAAAAGGAAACCAACTTGAACGTCACGCTTGAAAGACGTTTGCTTTGTTAAAATATATGTGTAACGAGCTCCTTAACCCATTATAATGTGTCAGTCACGTCAGCTCATGTTTACTTAACGTGATATACAAATGATTGTTTAAATTAATCTGTACACCTTTCTTTTATAAATTTGTCTAAGACTTAGGAATAACTAGGTGCTAATTTAGTATTTTTTTTTATTAGATTTGATTAGCTGTGTTTATTACCCCTTTCACGAGCGCCCACCAAAGCTAAATAATTAACTACTAATATTTTGCATTATATTTGAGTAATATTTTTAATGGAAAATTAGTTTAATTAATTCTATTTGAATTATTATCTGGTGCATAAAGAAATAAAAAAAAAATATATAGAATTTAATTGCGACTTTAATATCTACATCAATATTTCCATTACGATTTATTATTCCAATCATCACGTAAGTAATCATTATGATCTGTCGTTATTACTATTATTACTTATTCATAGATATTAACATTTTATAAAATATAATTGCTCTAGTCTTAGTAGGTATAATAAAATCATTTCAG
>HE670214.1:0-32193 GCA_000313835.2 Heliconius melpomene melpomene
ATTCATAAGAAAACTAGCCAAATCAGATATTAGACATGAATAAAGTCTCCAAGTTGTAAGAAGAATGGGCATTTACAGTTGTTATAAAATATTTTATATTGTTAAAAATAAATTTCAGGACTGACCATTGAACTTGGCATACATTTACATCTCACTTCTTTTATCGCTGAAAGCATATGTTTTATTACTGAACTTGGCTTTCATTTTACATTTATGTTTTTGACGGGATACATATTTTAATGAATGTATTCATTAAAGTATGCTTTCTAGCTTGATGTTAAAAAAAAATTAAATTTTATAAAGGCTTTTCATTTCTTTTACACATCATTTCATCACATTCATTTCTTGATAATTACAAACCTGTAGATTTGGCTGGTGATGCTGACGCGGAGAGAGATGTAGCCACAAATTGTTTTCCAGCTCCAGGTTAAGTTGCGCAAAAGTAACATTTGCTTCGCCGAGCAGTCGCTGTCGCCGCATTCGTTCACAGCCATATATTCGGATGCGAAGTCCTAATCCATATACATCCTCTGAAAGTCAAACACAAATATTTTTTTATATTCATTGCATTTTTTTTAATATAAGAAAGACCAAAAATTGTTGTTAAAATTTTTCAATATTAAATCCTAAAATTTGTGCTTATATTCGGGGCATTATAACAAATATCGTGAAAAGCCCTAATATATTCTAAATAGGGGAAAAAAATCATGAAAGCCACCGTTAGCACTAACATATTTTGAACGCCTATCGCCATCAGTCATCAATAATCAATATATTTTTTTTATTTAAAATGAATACGGAAAATGTTATTTCTGCAGGTGATCTGGCTTTTATTTATTTAAAATTACCTGGATTGATTTTATGTAGAACGAAGCTCTCCATGTACTGTGGGTTTTCCCCATTACGGATCTTCGACTTATATTTTTGTTTCTTAAGAGGTAACAAAACAATGCGCACCTAGAAAGAAACAGATTTTAGTAACGTTACAAATAAATCATATGTTTTTGTTAATATTAATATTTAAATCTTCAAATTTATACCTGGCTTTGTAAAACTTGCCCCTGTGTCTTTTGAGGCAGAGAACGCGCTTGAAGCACGTGCACGGTCATACTGCGCACAGGTGCATCGTATAACAGCGTCAGCTCCAAGGAACCACGCTCCTGAGGACCGCCGCCGCTCTCACCGCATAGGAGTGATGTGTCCTGGAAATTTAAACATATTAAAACATGTTATGCTAGACTCTAGCAGCTAGAGTATTTAATTGGACTATGACCAAACGCAGTTATTCTCATTAATATAAGCGGTAGTTAGGCATTAGGCAAAGAAAAAAATAATGGGAAAAATACAGAAAAATACTTGGGTTGATGTATTATAACGTAACGGCTTTTAACGTCTTGGCTAAGATATCATATTAAAAAAAAAAAAAAATTAGCTTCACGCTGCCTAAGCGCTGCCTGGGCCAAATGGCGGGAGGTCACTGGTGTGGTCTGCGACCGCAGAATACCGCCCAGGCTCAAGGGGCTGATATACAAGAGCATCATCCGACCGGTTCTTTTATACGGCAGCGAATGTTGGCCGCTACTATCTCGGCACACTCAGGAGCTTCACGTCACGGAAATGAAGATGCTGAGGTGGATGTGCAGCGTAACGCGGTCGGACCGCATACGCAACACATTCATTCGAGGTAGTCTTGGGGTCCGTGACGTAGCGGATAAGCTCCAAGAGCGTCGTCTGAGATGGTTGGGCCACGTTACGCGTCGGCCTAAGAACTATGTTGGATGCAAGTGCCTTGCTATATCAATCCCTGGAGTCAGACCTCCTGGACGCCCAAGGAAGCTGGCTGGATGTCGTGATGCAGGACATGAGAGCCAATGGTCTAACCACCGAGGAAGCAAAAGACCGTGCAAAGTGGAGTAGGTTGAGTAGGAGGGCAGACCCTGGCAATAGCCGGGATTAATGCCAGGAGGAAGGATGGCTGTATCCCGCACACAGCAAGGTGGGCAAAGGGATAACCTAGTGCTAAGACACACCGTTCCTAACTTTCTGCCGAATTCTGGGGGCATTGTGTGTTGCGTGGCAGAACTCAACGCCGCGCTTTGTCTCGACACCAGAGTGAATAAAATGGAAATATAAACGTAAATATATATTTCACTTCCTCGAGTGGGGATCGAACCCACAACCGTCGCGTTACAGTCACACCCATGTGCCGCTGCGCTACGGCGGCTTCTATATATATTAAAAAATTCTAAGTATATATATATGATATATACCTAGTAAATATATTTAAAAATTCAATAATAACAAGAAATACAATCTATCCTTGTTGTAACGTTTTTTATAATAAAACAAATAAAACTTTATATATAAAACATTACATTATGAGCGATGACATCGCTCTCGACACTGCTCTGGGCCTCTAAAGTATGGATATAATCAGCCCGCTGCGGCACCACCTCATCAATTTTAGTTTCCCGAAGACTGGTCTCACGTAAAGTCCTTTCTATTAGTTCCACTTCCACTTTTGCCTGGTTTTGATTTTGGTTCTCATTTTTCTCCTCGTATCTACATTCCACTTCTTCTTTATCCTGGAATATAGATAATTATGTTAATGTTGTTAAAGGATAATGATTATTTTATTTTTTTTTCGTTTAATGGTTTGTATTAACAAAATCATGCATATATTATAAATAAAATGTATGTAGCTCTAAAAAATCTTTCACAGTGTCCTATAAAAGCTACTAAGTAAATACTTTGAAAATGGGTAAAGGGTAAAACACCACGCAAACGAATTTGCGGGCAGTCACTTAGCTAATTATAAAAATCTTTTTTAATTTTGCGGTAAATCATAGAGAAAAACAATCATGTTTTTATAATAAAAATTGCTATCTGTACTTATAATAAAATCATAAGAGGGTCGGTGTCTGTGCTTGGAAGATATTTGAAAAAAAAATATTATTGGGAACCTTTATTTACGTAATAGAACCAAAAACAATATTTTTTAAAATTTTTGTCTGTTTGTCCGTGCGTTTGTTATCGCTAATCTCAGAAGCGGCTTAACCGATTTAGATACGGTTTTTACTATTGGATCCTGGTAAGCTTCCGAAAACATATAGGGTTAATATTTCTATTTAAAGCAGGCGTAGCCCCGCACGGGCCCACTAGTTTTAAATAAACCAGAATCAATTTGATAATATTGACACATTTATGCCAGTTAAGGACGCTATAATTTCTAAGCAAGCTATGAATATAACTGAACAAATAAGTACTAAGAATATTATAGGAAATGCGCTAAACAGGTGTACATCACGATCTAATTAAATATAAATGGATAATAAATACAATATCTAATATTATTTTACAATCTAAAATAAGATACACCATTTATTATATCCTTATTTAAAAAAGCATAGTAATAGCCGTTTATTTTTTAATTTGTTTTTGTTGTTTCTCAAAAAAATGTTACAATTTCCATATATTATAATACATAATTGAGATATGATATAGATAAAAACGTTTGAGTTCTTTTGTTTCAGTAAAGTTTACCTGCTGTATGCGCAAGCGCTGCTCCTCATCAGAGTCGGAGGTCTCGAACGTGAAAATACGTTCAGGGTAATGGTTCGGTTTCGACAAAGCATCTAAAACAACACAGATGTACGCACAACGTCAATCAATAGATAAACACTCTAAATCTAATCTACTTCATATAAAACTACTAAAAAACTGGAACTATAATATCCAACTATATATTTCTATTAGCGACAAACTTTAATTATTAAACACGTCGGTGACGCACTCTACGTCCTTGGGATTGTTACTACAATACTAACCTATGGTTCTACTGCCTTTATAGCAATTATGAAATAAATAATTTTGAGGATGCAATAATAATATAAAATAAAGATTTTATAATAGATAAATGAACGCTAGTGGTTTATCTAGTGTTAGATATTTAATTATAATTTATATTTTTTAGCTGTTACAATGAAATTTTTTTAAATTTTCTATTTTGTTATTATAACAATAACATAGTACGTGCGAATAAAATATGGAATTGGGTGTTAAATGTAGGATTTACCGAATTGAGCATTGTCGCCAGGGTGTCCGGGCGTGGTGACGGCTGCATTCACAGTGAGGATGTCATCACAGCACTTGCGGCCGAACACCGCAGAGTAGCACCAGCGCCTGCCGAGGAACAGCAACACCACCAGCAGGACGAGGGCGAAAGCCGCAACCGCGCTTATGTACGCTGTCGCCTCCACTACATCAGATAAAACACTGAATTCTCTCAACTACTTTGATCATACATTGTGTTGTTTGATCATTGTTTACCATTAGTCGGGGTGATGACACCGATGTTGGCCACCATCCTGCTTCACTGGACATCGCTGAGCGGCATCCACGCTCTGATACAATAAACTTGCTATTTCTAAACCAATTCTTTAGGACAATTTTAATTTTTAGGAAAATTTAGTTGGAGGAAAAATGGAACGCGTTGGCACGGCTGCTGTCAGTGCCGCACATGCGCCGTACTCGAGGGGCACGGCGAGGCGTGTGGAATACTGCGCCGTGATAGGACGAAGGGCCTACAGGTAGCTGGTGTATGTAGCTATATAGACGGGACTGTCGCCAAGGCCGACGAGGGACCTCGGAAGGACATTAGGACGTCCTCTGTACATTATCCCTTCTTTTGATGTTGCTAATATAGGTTGAACAAAGGAAGGATTTTGAAGTGTAATTATGGATAGCCTTAGGCTTAGGGCGTATAAAACGATGAAAGAAGGATCAAATATCGATTAATGGAAAAATTACAAAATTTTTTTACTTAGGGTAGGTAATACTTACATAGCGGATTAGTAAAGAGGGTGAGACTAAAAAATGTATTACTTTAAGTAATGCACGATACAAATAAAATAAGTTCGAGAAAACATTTATTATAATGTCTAAATATTTATCCTTGGGCGTTACTAATGATGCGAAGAGCTCTACGGCCCACAACATAGTGGCCAATAAGTGGGTAACAGGGATAAATAGAGCCGTGAATTGCGTAACACCTCAGGAGTATAGTTCAGGACGTACTGGAGCGTTGCCAAGCTGCCAGGAGCAATAGTTGTTTCATCTGAATTATAATTTTCATGAATATTAAGTTTACTGTATTTTCATGAAT
This sequence comes from Heliconius melpomene melpomene, assembly GCA_000313835.2. NCBI lineage: Eukaryota > Metazoa > Arthropoda > Insecta > Lepidoptera > Nymphalidae > Heliconius > Heliconius melpomene. The sequence goes on from HE670214.1 coordinate 5,165, forward strand.
CTTTATGCGATTCGCTGAAAACGTGGCCCAGTTCTCCACTGTATTACAATACTGTTTGTTTTAACAAATAATCTATAAGGTAGTTTTTTTTTATAGTTTACTTATTTATATAGAAATTTCTTAATATAAGAATTTATATAATTCTTACCTGACGTCAAAGTCACGTCCAAGATCACTAGAACCGTCAAATGAAGCCCAATACAGTTGCAAATATAAACTGGGAATGGAGGGTTTGCCATCTATCTTCACTGATTCAAACTGAAGAAGACCTTAGTATGTCAATGCAACCCTAACATCGAAGAAATTGTGTCGTCGTAGCTCGTTTTACTGAGTTAGCGCTGGAACAAAGAATACTCAACACATTCTAACACGGTGAACGGCGTTCCTGGCTGCGGACGTCTGTTATCTGGCTGGTCAATCATTTCAATAGTAATAGTGACTACAATTACTGAGACAGCTGAGTACCACAGGAGTAAGATCACTTTTAATTGCACAAGAAACGCGTCCCAAGAAAGACCCACGTCCTCGTTGTCTGGGTCTACGCCAGAATAGGCTGGCACCCTGGACTCGAAGAATGATGAAAATATTAACATAATTCCGCATATTACTTCGCTAGCATCATTGTTTCTTATGGAACTATTTACGCATAATGGTAGTAAATGGAAGTAGCGTGGTAATAAATAATATGTCTACGCAGAAGTGGGTGGCAGCTAGTGGATGTAAATATGAATATTTTAATTATGTTATTTTTTATGATCATTATATAAAATTCACAGTAGGGAAGTACGTGTGTATAAAATTCGAGGGTTTCCCTCGATTTCCATGAGATTCTGTTATCAGATACTGACTTGGCGATCATAGGACAAATAAGATCGTATATTCTGTCTATTAAAAATAAACTTTTTCAAATCGGTCCACAAATAAAGGAGAAATGAACAAACACAACACACAAAAGATAAATAAGGATAAAAAATATAGAGCCTCCTCTTTTGAAAAATAAAATAAAGTACCTATAACATTTAAATTTAATATAATGTTAAGTTAGAAGATAAAATTATAAGACATAATTCTAACACAGGCCGGTGTGGCGTACGACCCCACTCGAGGGAATAAACTATTATTTCTTTATATTCTCTTTTCTGCGCTCTAGCAGTGAAGCAAAAAGCCCAGCGTTGAGTTCTGCCACTCAATGTCTCGAAAAATTCGGCGAAAAGTGGGAAACGGACTTGCTTAACACTCCCAACACTTAGGTTCCCGTTGCCTACCCCCTTGTATGCGGGATACAGCGTGAAGCAGATTTTTTTTGATAATTCTAACAATATCGCCAAAAATCGGATTCATTATAGCTTTTCAGGTAATTTTCATTATATTTAGGTACTATTTGAGCCAGGCCGAACCATAATAAAAGCAGCAAGTTGATCCAACCTCATTTAATTCTCCTGACCTGACCCCCTTAACGGATAGCAATGTTTATCACACTCGACTTGACGGCACGACCTCGTCTGTCGCTCTCATTATTGATTTTCTAGGAAATAGGGTGTTTATCGAGTGGAGGCCTACGCATCTACATTATAGCCTTAATCAAGGTGTTCTATGTTATACAAGTTACGTTTTTTATTATTTTCCTATAACGCAATAGCAACCTATGCGAATTTTCTTGATGTAACTTTCCTTTCGGAAAGAAAATGATTTAACTGTATATTTTATAGGAAATTACTATAGAATCTTAGGCTTTGGTGGTCAGGTTTAATAATCCAAAAATACATAAATTTGAATTAAGGCACTTGTTCAAAGGTGCGATACTTTATTCTAATTGCGTAGAAGGTAGTTATGTTATGAGAAAACGTGGTGGCCCACTGATATGTATAATATCTTGAGTAAACAGGTACGCATTAGCTTCATTACTATTTTTAAGCTTCACGCTATTTTCCACATATCGCAGGATAAACGGAGAGAACCTAGGAACTTAGTGTTAAAGCACTCCGTTTTAATTAGGATTCTTTCTTTCGCTTTCCGCTAAATTCTGGAGGCTTTTGCCTGTTGATTGATTGCTGCAGCGCTGCGATTTGCCTCGTTACTAGAGCGAGGAAAATGACAATAAAAAATATTTCATTTTCTCGAGTGGGAATCGAACCCACAATATGTCATTTAGTTCCACTCTCGTGCACATGCGCCACAACTTGCCTCATTAGTAATAATAATTTCATATAAGTAATTATTTACATAATTTGTATATAGAAATAAATAGTTCATACTCAACAATTGGTTATTATTTATATAGGCTATACAAAGATTTTACAATTTGATTGTGGTTTCCTTAATTGAAGTTTTAAATTAGATACTTCTACCACGTTTTAATAAAATATATTACGTCTTGAAGGTTTAATGGCATACAGGTGAACCAGTGCTTGGACGGAAAGTAAGAGGCAGTACATCAAATCTAATTATGTTTATTTATTTCATATTTGTGAATTTTCTGTGTGAATAAAACTTTATTGACCTGCAAGCTTGTCCCACACCTAATAACAGAGCAGCTAGATTAATAGTGGAACCAGTGGGGGCGCGATACCGACTCGAGAAAATGAAATATTTAATATTTTCATCGCTCTGGTGTCAAGCTCTCAAAACACAATGCCTCCAGAATTCGGAGGAAAGTGGAGAGCGGAATGTCTTAACACTGGGCTACCTCTGCATACCCTGCTATGTGTGGGAGCTTTGCCTAAACCTAGTCCCCCGTAGTTAATCATCCGGTATATTATAGATATTTCAAGTTGCCAGTATTTTTTCCATCAGATAAGAGAAATATTTGTTTTTTATTTAATAATTCCTTCAAATGAAGATACCCATAAGTGTGGTGTGTTTAAAGAAACATTGCCACTGCGTCTCTATAGTATGACGTAATATATAAAAAAACATAGTAATAATGTAACATATTCTAGTTATATATATATTTATTTAATCAATTTAACATTCAGTTCATTAAGAAAACAATGTTTCTTCATAATATATTTTAACTTTCTTATTGATTTAGTAATAATTAAATATATGGAGTAATGATAACAATTTTGAAAATTTATACTACACATTTAGTCTTGAATTTTATATAGGCAGTATGGAAAGGATAAAGTGGCAACATTTAATTAATAATACAAATATAGAAAAAAAATATAGGTACATTTGTAATGATTAGTTTCCATGATGGTGTGTAAAAGGTAAAGGTAGTTCTTGCGCGTACAAATCATACCAAGGTTCAGCATAAATAGAATTTAATAAATATTAGCTAATATCAATGAAACATCGCAATAATATTTTGAAAATGTTTTTTTTATTAACACTTACATTTTTACAGCATTCCTAGCCAACAGAGTAATACTATAAAATGAAACGGTGTAAAGAACTGTCGAACGCAAAACAATGTTAGTCCTACAGTGTACTTAACGAGTAGCTCACAAGGTCCGACCGTCTCGCACGGCGCACGGACTCACACTAAACAATCAAACTTTATTTTAAATCTATAAACATTTCATATAATTTAGATTTATATTCGCTATAATGTAATATAATTATTACTTTTGTAACCATTATTATATTATGTTATATGTATTCGTTACGAGAGCGGAGGCGCGCGCCGCCGCACGCGGTGCGTGGCGGCGCGGGCCTCCGGCGAGGTGACTCTATAATAACTGTATAATTTTAAAAATTTCTAATTACGCATTTCTACGTTTCGTTTATTATCTTTTAATTAAGAAATAAAATCTTACGCGATAACCGTGAGCGGTCTATTTTAATAAATTTCACAAAAATCACTAACGACCAGTTAAGTTTTAGAAAAGAAAAGCACAGTGTCGGGCCGGCGCCCGCCCGCGGCCCCGAAGCGGTCGCGACTTACACGTGTATGCTTCGTTACTACTTTACGATCGAGAATACGGCTCAAAATTTCGACTACCTACCTAACAGTAAGCGGTAGAACTAATACCCAGGCACACACCGACCACGCACCACGCACTCGACTCGGACGTCGCACACACCAAAGATTCAACTTAATCTAGATCACTTAAACAATATAATGTGGCTCCTTAAATGTAATTACAACAAATGCTCCGGGCGGGGCGCGCGGGGGCAAGCGTGAGAAGCGACACGACAGCGAGCACTGGCGCGCGGCGTCAGTCTGTGGAACACAAAACCGGGTGTGCGCGCTCGCGGGCCAAGCGGGGCCGAGCGGCACGCCTAGTAGTAGGTCTCCTGCTCCAGCCAGCCGCCGGGGTTGCGGCGCAGGTAGAAGCGCCGGATCTCGTCGTAGATGAAGATCGACAGCATGAAGGGGATGGCGGGCAACCACCACACGAACCTGCACAGGAGTTATAATTAAAAATGATTCATATTCATTTAATCTTTGTAAGAATATATCCTTAACATAGACAATTTCTTTTCAGCTTTTTATCCCACTTATAACAGGGTACTGTGTGAACCAGAGGTTCGTCTTGTCACCATAGGGAGAAAAAGAAAAGAACGCTAACACATATCAACCTAATGTCTTATGTGTTCTACAACAAACCTGACTAGCTTTTATTATAAAGATAATCAAGACTTACTTGAGAGGATACATCCGCAATCCCTTGTCCATACCGGGCGTGTACGAGAGGAAGGCGGCGAGCGCGGTTTCGAAGATGAGACCGAAGTTGAGGGCCCAGTTCCTCATGCCCTGGTGAACGATGGAGTTGCGGCGGGTCTTGCAGATGATCAGATCAGCCCATTGTACTACCACGATGGATACGAAGAAAGCCGTGTGGCAGGTGAACTCGAGAGCCTTGCGGTCGCGGTATGTCTGAATTGAAATTATAAACGTTTTATTCTTATATTAGAAACTAGACTAATAACATGAAATATCATAAAATTTCATACACAAGGATTCCGTTCCAATTTTTAAAGAGATCTTTCTTTAAGAAAACAAAAAAGAAATTGGAATCATAGTAAGATTTTTTTAAAATCATGATTAATAATTTACAAGATTTACGCACCCATTCTTGTCCATAGGAGTCAGTCAAATCGTTGATGGCCTTAGAGTCCCATTGCTTTCTGATACCGAAAAGTTTCAAGGGCAGGAACCCATTTTCAGCCATGATCACGAAGTACACGAAGAATCCAGCTGCGGCTTGAATCATTCCGATTTGGCCATAAGCCATCGAAATCAACCTGTTTGTAGAATTAAAGTTATAAATAGTGTATGGGGTGTTTGCGATTATGTTGACAACTGGTTTGATGCTGCTCTTGTTTTGTTAAATCCTCTATTAAAAATAAAAAGAAGTATTAAAAATTGTTGAAATTATTGGTAATAATTTTAGACATATAATATATTGTATTTCAAGAATAAATAACATAAAACCAGTTCTCATCTAATGCACTTGCGTGGTATAAAGCGTTATGTAGCAATCTATTGGCAAAATAAAGTTATTTTACTTTATATCTTTGAAACCTAATACTCCAAATGTAATTTTTTTAGGAATATCAATTTAATTTTATGCATGCACTTCATATTTTTCAATTGATTAATTATTCAAATTCAAAATTTAGCATTTATAAGCTTGTTGTGTATGTAATAAGTATTGTGAATCAAAATACGACAAATTTATTAGAAAAAAAATGTAATAAGTAAAGGCAAAGTTTAAAGTTAAAAAGTTAAAAAGTTTAAGTGAAAAATTTGCAATATACGTGTCGATATAACAGCCTAAAGAATAATTTGTCGTATTTTCTTGTAAGAAATATGATTAAGTAAAAATTAAGAGCTATTTCAAAAAATATATTTTAGATGAATATAATAAAATGTATTTATAATTATTCAACGAAAAAATAACACAAAAATTTTTACTTTATCATTGCTATGAGCTGTTGGTACCACAAATACGAACAATAACGCCACGCATGCAACTTCAGAGAAGAACCACAGATAAGCGAAAGCAAACAAGAAGTTAGAACAGCGTGTGATCCAAGAAATAAAGGATAGCTTAACAAAGTATCAAAATAATGTGTATCGTGTAGTGACGGAAGCCCTTAAGCAACGTGACCTATATAGCGTCGTGCGTCTAAGAAATATACCATATAAATAAATATACTTTATATATCCGCTAGAAAAATAATAAATATACATAATATATGAAATTAAAATAATAAAAACTATTACAGTACGCCCCATCTCGCCTGAATCATTCCTTCAAAAACAAAATGTTCTATTAACAATCTATATCTTCTACGTACTAAACACATCACACACAGTTAATTTACTATCACTATGGTTTTATATGAACACTAATTTTGTCTAATTTTGTTCTCTAACGTGCATTTATCGACATTTCACTGCTAAATGCCGTTGGTCTATCATTAAAATATGGAAGAGTGAAGATTGTAAAGATATAAACACTATCAACTAAATATATCTATTATTAGAGGATTCTAAAGAAAGAAAAAACTATTTGTTATATCATTCTCAAGGAGCTAAAAGGAAACAGAAGTAGATCGTGTATTTAACAGAGTTTGTTTCGGATTTCAATATTGTATGTTTTACGGGACTCGGTACGAATCTACACAGGTGATTGCGTAGTGCTGGACTGAGGGTGGGTTTGTCTTCATTATCACTCTTCCACATCCATGTCAAATGGAATTTTCGACCACAATTAGCCGCACCATGAAAATATATCTCTCATTAATATCAACCAATTCGGAATTTTCAAATACAGGGTACGATTTCTTTTGATGAGTGAAATGAATTTTTCATACAGCATTTAAAAATTACTAAAAATATAATTCAGCAAATAAGTTTTCTCCTATCTAATTGTGATATTGTTTACTTTTCTACGCCTCGCTGTCGCTGTGGGTATAAAGAGTAAACAATTTCATACAAACAAATGATATTGCATGATTAATCAACTATGTGACTGGTGACCATTCCTTACAAATCGCACCCTGTATATAATTTTGATAGTGGGGCTATATGTTGTTACACCCAAATGAGAACTAGTAAGCGTTGCCACGTGTTGGTGGCAGGTCCGACCTTCTGTTGACGAGGTTGTCGCGATAAGGGTCTCGGGGCTGCCGCTTCATGATATCGGACTCGGGCGCCTCATACGCCAATGATATAGCAGGTACCTTCGTAAACACCAAGCAATCAGCACAGAACAACACGACCGCGTACCACTTACGACACTCTGGTCACCTACACACGCCTCCACCTCTACTCTAGCTCCGGTAATCGGTATACATATACATATACATAAATACCTCGCTATATACTTAATATTACATGTTATATAACTAGAAAATATCATAAAAGTAGAAAGATATAGCGGTGTTGGATATAAAAAAGTAACTCGATCGATGTTTAAAATAGCACAGTAGGATATCTGAAAAACTACTCTAGTGATGATGTACGAGACCTTGGAAATATTCATATAACGAATACGTGTATAAGTAATGTACTAATATAAATATTTGTATAATGTAGCCTACAAGATATAAATACGATAAATGCAGTGAGATGATCCGTACGCCTAAGTCTGTATGGTAACGAAACTGATGTAAGTATCGTGTCTCATGGTGTGCATGAAAGGTATGAAGGTAAAATAAAATATATAAAAAAAATAAGAAGATTAATAAATCGATCAGTACTAAGAAGACGTTTAGGTGTGTAATAAATGCATGCAGAAGACAGATGGCAGACACTGAGATCGACCTCTTACCTCAAGGGCGATCACGACAAATATAAATAAATACAATCAATAAAAACCACAATATAAACAAATGGAACAATGTGTTTCGAATCGTTCACAGATGGACAAAAAAACACGTTGTTCCACAACCACATCGAGCTACGTTAAAGGAAGGAGATCTGTTAATATAGAAAGATTTAAAAAAAGTGTTAAAAGACAACGCAAGGCAGAAACGGTGCGATTGTCGCCTTCAATATCCAAACTCGTGTACCTACGATCGTCACACTGCAGGCAACAACCAACCCGAAATACGGAACACTAAATACACGTAGTAGCAAGCAAAATAGCGTATAGATTAATATCGTCAATTTTTTCACGTTGTTTACCTCTCGTTAACGAGTTTATCAGTGAAAGGATTACGCGGCTGTCGCTTCATTATGTCAGACTCAGCCTCCTCGTAAGCCAGGGAAATGGCGGGCACCTACACAAACACTAGCTATGAGAGCGATCGGCAAGCGTGCGTCGCCACTCACGTGTCCACAACATCCAACACTTAACAAGAATGCAAGCACACGCCCGGCAGAACGGCCCGTACCGTAATATCCTCATCTTTCTCCAATTTTTAATTACCGATTGACATTATAAATTCTGGTAATAATTATTATATTAAACAAAAGCTATCCGGACGTTTGCTTACAATATCTTGCGATGCTTATCACTATCATAGATAACAAAATGTTAAACATATAAAAAACAGACGATGAAATGTTTTCTCTGATTACCACCGGGATGTGAAACAAAATTTAATCGAATGAACCATGAATGATATCGACTTGGCGTTGCGTCCACGAGACAAACTGACAAACTGGACGAATGGTGATGGTGGTGATGGTGAAATGATAGTTGTAATCAATGTATCGTGTCATATCGGTATATAAATGTAATTCCTAATTGTGTAAATTCCTTTGTTATGTCTTACCCGAATAAGTCTTAATATTATGGACAAATACATATTAGTTTCTAATTCTAAAATTATTGCAAAATAATAAGGTTTGACATTTGTTGATGATCGAACGACAATTTCGTTACTAAAAGTTTTATCACTGAGATCGACGTTTTGGTGATCACCAAATAATGTCACCTATTACATCAACAATTAATGAAAAGCGACACTCCATCGTTAGTAGAACTCGGCGTTCGCTATAAGTCCATACAGTCGAAAACCTTAACATTCCTGAAAACAATTTGCATGTAACCGTAACCATATAGAAAATCGATTATTATCATTCGAATCAAATACTTTTTGCAACTTTTATTACAAATTCAATTTGCATATTACGATTACATACAATGCAAATGTAATTAAGTCCACTCTTCACGATACCGATACAACAGCGACGTTAGCTGAAACCGGTTATGGGTTAGAGGCAACATAATTGTAACTAAATGTAACAAACACCTCTCGTTGACAAGTTTGTCGCAAAAGGGGTTGCGAGGCGGGCGTTTCATAATGTCCGCCTCCGCCGCCTCGTACGCCAGCGCTATGGCGGGCACCTAGTAGCAACAACTTGGTAAAACACCTACACGTTTACACTGTCGCGTATCAAACACTATTTTGTTATACAATTGACACTAATGTTATATTTTTTATTTGCAAGTGAATATAACCACAAGATTGTAAACTCTCTTATTGAATATAAAGAAATGAAAAAATTAAGTAATTTCCGTCATTATTATAATCACTTGCAAAGTTTGGAATTTTATAATATTATATTCAGCACAGTCAGTTATGAAACTTACCATGTCAGTTCCGAGATCGATACAAAGGATAGTAACAGTGCCGAGGGGTAAAGGAATATCGCACAGGATAAAGGCAAGGAAAGGCGAGATTTCTGGAATGTTCGACGTGAGTGTGTAGGCGATGGACTTCTTCAGGTTGTCGAAGATCAAGCGGCCCTCTTCTACGCCAGTTACGATGGAAGCGAAGTTGTCGTCGAGCAGGATCATGTCAGCAGCCTTGGGATAATTTATTTATTTTGGTTTAATTACATCTCTTACGAGTTAAATTGAGGCTTTGAGGTGCAGCAGCATATCGTCAGACTTTAAACGTGACGATTGTGAATTCGATTCCCATTGACGGTAAGGAATTATCTTTATTACATCGCTCTCATAACAAGTCAAGGCGCGGCATTGACTTTCACCACTCAATCTTTCAGAAATAGGGCGGAAATAGTAAACGGACTGTCTTAACACTGGTTTAGCTCTGCCTACCTACCATGCTACCTGCGGGATACAGCGTGAAACAAAAAAAATGTATCCCACATTTAATTATGCAACACCTACCTGTTTAGACACATCGGAGCCAGCAATTCCCATAGCAACACCAATGTCCGCTTTCTTCAAAGCGGGGGAGTCGTTGACGCCGTCACCAGTCACAGCCACGATGGCACCGAGGCGCTGGCAGCCCTCAACAATGATCAGCTTCTGTTGCGGCGACGTACGCGCGAATACGATCTCCGTGTGGAATCTAGGATGGGTGTATATTTTTTTATATTTTTGAAGTGTTATCCCACACTTAGGAAGGAAAAATATTTTTTTAGAAAACGTATAAAAAATTGAACGTAATGGGAATTGAAACTGCGCTTCTTGAAAAACATCCAAGCACCATGACTACTAATCGATACATTCTCATTAAGCTACTTGGAAATTATTATACGCTTATTGCAACTTATTTATGTGGTGTGTGTTATTTAAGCCTTAGTAGGTTACGTCAAAATTAAGTCCAATTATTTATAAGTATGTTATGTTATTAACGATAGTTAATTTTTTCAAAAATCTACTTACTAAAAAAATAAAAACTCACTTAAGAATTTCATCAAGTTGGTCAGAATTAAGCTCCCTGAGTTCAGTACCGTGGACTACAGCAGCCTTGGCCTCGCGGGGGTTCACTTCAGACACGGGAATGTTAAGGCGGGCAGCAATATCCTCTACGGTTTCATTTCCTTCCGAGATGATGCCTACTGACTTGGCAATAGCCTTGGCCGTGATCGGGTGATCTCCAGTTACCATGATAACCTGGATTAATAAGTTTTTTTACATGGAAAAAATTTATAACATTAAATAATTTTATTATTTTTCTGATTGAATACATATATTTTTAATATACCTTGATACCAGCAGATCGGCACTTAGCAACGGCATCGGGTACGGCAGCGCGAGGAGGATCAATCATACTCATGAGGCCGACAAAACGAAGGTTGTCCAAGGGGAAGTTGGGGTCATCCGTGTTGAATTTGTATCCAATGGGATATTTGTCAGAGGGCAGTTGGAGGTCGCAGAAACCGAGCACACGTTCACCGAGACCACCGAGTTCTAAATACGCGTTGTTGAAAGCTTCCTTCATTTCCTCATCCAATACCTGGTTTATAAAAGTATACATAGATTTTAATTTTGTCTTTGGAAAATTCCAAGAACAATTTTAAACTTCTTAATTTTAAAAAATCCTGAAAAATAAAATTATTTTTTCACCTTCTCCTTGCCACCAATGAAAATAGTGCTGCAGCGTTCCAAAATCCTTTCTGGCGCACCCTTCATCACAAGCAAATGCCGAGGGTCGCTAGAGTCATCACTTTCATGGATAGAAACTTGATACTTGTTGGTCGAGTTAAAGGGAATTTCGCAAACTTTCTTGTTTCTTTTCCTAATGGACAGGACGTCACCGAGAGCAAGTTCCATACATTTGAGTAGAGCAGCCTCGGACGCGTCGCCGGCAACTTCCTTCTTCAGAATTGGTACACCATCCTGACCTCCCTTGAATTCAGCTCGGTTGCAGAGAGTAGCAATTTTGGCGAGAGCCTTGAATCCAGGGCTAGTGCGATCTAGAAAAGTACAGGTGTTGTTAGAAAAAAAGTAAGGGCAGAATATTTGTAATTTTTTTTTGTTTTAAACCAAGTGTAGAATAGTTTGTTAGTTCTTTGTATTACCATATTGTACTCCAGATTGATCTTCAGTGGTGTCAGCTTCAATGATCTGGTTGTCGAACCACATGTGGGCCACAGTCATCCTGTTCTGTGTGAGGGTGCCAGTTTTATCTGAACAGATGGTAGACGTAGATCCAAGGGTTTCGACAGCTTCCAAGTTCTTGACCAGGCAGTTCTTGGAGGCCATTCGTTTGGCAGTGAGGGTCAGACATACAGTTACAGTTGCGAGCAAGCCTTCAGGCACATTGGCCACAATGATACCTGTGAAATAATAATATTTATTAATATTAAGTTTTTTTATTTACACTATAATTTGAGTGAAGAAAATATAGTGTTCGTTACCAATAAGGAAGATGACTGCGTCGAGCCAATGGTAACCGAGGATAAAGGCAATGACGAAGAAAGTAACTCCGAGGAACACAGCTACGCCCGTGATCAAGTGAATAAAGTGATGGATTTCCTTTGCAATGGGGGTTTCACCGGTGTCCAAACCTGAAGCTAAGCCGGCAATACGACCCATAACCTAAAATAGTATGAAAGTTTTGTAAACATAATTACAGAAACAACATAAAAAATATTTAAAGTGTTAAATATGTTTTAACAGTACTTTAAACAGTTTCTCACCGTGTTATCACCGCAACAGATGACGATTCCCTTGGCGGTACCTTCAACAGCGTTGGTAGAGAAGAAAGCCAGGTTCTTGGTTTCCAGAGGGTTTTCGTTGGTAAATTCGGGGCCTCGGGACTGTGGTTCAGACTCGCCGGTCAAACTCGAGTTATCTACTTTAAAGCCACGCGCTTCAATGATACGAACATCAGCTGGAATCCTGTCACCAAATTTAACCTGTTGCAAAAAAAATGTATTTAATTATAAGTTTTTAGATAATAGTAAGTAAATAACAATTTCTTAATCGCAAGACTTATAAGAATTACTAACCTCAACAATATCTCCAAGCACTAAGTCTTCGGCACGCAGTGTTAACTTCTCTCCTTCACGGATAACGGTAGCGAACTGGGGTACCATGTTCTTGAAGGATTCCATGATCTTAGACGACTTGCTTTCCTGATAATACGAGAAGATACCGGTAACAATAACCACAGCCGCTAATACAATTCCAAGGTACAAGTTGTCATCTGCTGGTTCTTCGACGGTACTCGCCTGCAAACAGTGTTCTTTATTAGTAAAACCTGAAATTAGAAACTTTTAAGTTAACAACGACATTGGCTGGACATACCTGAATTCCGTAGGCAATAAAGCAAAGAATAGCACCAATCCACAGTAATAAAGCAAAGCCGCCGAATAGATTTTTACAAAATTTCACCCATTCGGGTGTCTGTTTTGGAGGTGTGAGTGCATTTGGACCGTCTCGTTCAAGATTTTCTTTCGCCTTTGCATGACTAAGTCCCTGTAAAAAAATATCAATTAAGTTGCTACCTATTTTAAAACGAATATTTCTTAAATAAAACTGAGTACACTATTTAATATTTACATTCTCGGGATGTGTCTGAAATCTTTGGTATAGTTCTTCGGGCGTTACTTTGTGGTAGTCGATATCTAATTCCTGTTTTAGGTCATCTAAATCTCCTGGTTTCCGCTTCTTCGCAGGGGGTTTCCGGCGAGTCTAGGAACATAGACATAAAACAATATTATACTCACAATTAAAACAGAGCAAATTATATCCATACAGATATAGGTTTATTGAAATATAATTATGCAATTAATAAGTATATAGAATTATTAACAATAAAATTATGTAAAATCAAGTTAATAAGAAAGTTATCACAAACAATTTACATAAAAATAAAATTTAAAAAAAGTTATGAAGAATGATTGAATACATGCTTAGAAGTGGCAACTGACAGGTACAATATAGTTTGATCAGATGTCAATTGTCACTTGCAAGGGCACAATGAGGTGAAAATGTAAATTAAAAACCTTATACTGTCCATCAGCAGTTCTATTATCATCCTTTACGGGCCCGATGGTGGCGACACGGTACGAGTCGGTACGGCCATGCTGCAAACATAACTAGGGGCTAGACACATTCTACAAGGCGGCCCTAGGGCCATGCACTGGAACTAAGTGAAGTGAGGATGAGTAGCGACACCAAGTCATTCTGTATTAAACTATACATTTCATAACTGTTTAATTCAAAATCACTTGTTCATACATGGAAAACAAGAAATATGAAAAAAAATCATATATTTTAATGGCATATCTATTAAGATCAAAATATCGTTAAAATCAAACAAAAACAAAATGCTATAAAGTCATACACAAAAAAATACAGAAATGTAACTGAAAGGACGGACACACACATAAATGAAACGTGCTGGAGTTGATTATGTTTTTCCAATTACCATTGTGAACTACGGACGATACGTGTAGCTACCTACTGTAGTTATTGTCAAGAGGCGGGCACACAGCAACAGCGAGCGTGTCCGAGAGGTGTAACCTTGACGACCTGCTATAGTCCTGTTAGGGATCACCGGCTCAATGACGTTCAATTGAGCTGAACTAGTTGCGTGTGCGAACTCGACAGCGACAATACAAACCAAAGGCACCACCAGACTACACATGCGCACCAATTCAAACTGAATTCATCATTTAGTAAAATTAAAGTAACTAACACCAGCCGGTGCTAGTTTAGAATATCATTGGTGGAATAACTGCGCATGGAATGAATTATGACCTAGTTTTAGTGCCGTCGGGAAAAGCGCATACGAGAGCAATAACGGTAATGTAGTGGGAAAATAGCTATAGTGTCACTGAGGCTAAATGCGTCAGTGGTGCCATAAACAACCCGGCTCGGCCGTCGCCGTCGATAATTGATGAACGCTGCATAACGGCCCTCATTAAACCGCGCCCTGGAGCCCGATGAAGGTTAAAGTTAGGACACGAATAGGACTCGGACTTGACGTGTGTGTTTTTAAAATATAAGGGACATTTTAGGCTATATTTTAAATATACATAAATTGTCTTAACCGTATGATGTAACTATTGATAGGTTTACTAATCCAGTCAAGTTTTATTTTTTTGTTAAATCTCATGAAGCTATATAACCTTTTCTCTAAACAATATACCGAAATTTGGCTTATAAATATAAAATATACTGAAATATAAAGTTACTGAAATGGAAATACAATTGTACATCAAAAATAAGGCGTGCTCCACTCGTTACATAAGCCGCACGCAGGACGCTTGCGCAGTGCGACCTAACCCCCGCTACCCTCGACATAAATAGCTAAAAGACAAGGTTGCCACCCCCCGGGCCCCGGCGACCGCATTCTATAATCTCTGTAAAGGTTAAACCGGAATATCTGATGAAAAATAGAATCCGGTTCCGTATACAATAAGACATCCTTAAGTACATAGCCGAAGAGCATAATACTTTTAGGAGTATTGGGTCCCTTTTATTTAAATTTTAAACAAACAACGTGCCTTACATAAAATATATCTATTGATTGAACAAAGATTGCCAGATTGCAGTCATCACGATAATGCATTTACATTTTTACTTTTTTGATAGTTTGATTTTTTTATATCTTCACGCTGTTTCCCGCACATAGCAGGATAGACTGAGAAAACCTGGAAAACTAAGTGTTAAGACTCCATTTCCATTAAGACATTTTCGTTCCCCGCTTTCCGTCGACTTCCGGAAGCATTGCTTGCAACGCCGCGCTTTGCCTCATTAAAATATCAAATATTTCATTATTTCGAATGGGAATCGAACCCACAATCGCGTTTACAATCTTTCGCTTGTGCTCCTATGCAACAACCGGCCTCTACGGTTTGACAATGTCTGATTTCACATTTTTATTCTAACGATACCATAAAAGCAAAATACTAGCCATCTAATTAGTCTCTAGCATAGTTTAAATTTCCAAAGAAAAACATTCAGAACTGCGAAAAGTATTTGAGCGATCAGAATTCCATTGTCACGGCCACGAACTGGTTAGTACCGAAAATTTGTGGTTACTATCGTAGTAGTACCGCGCATGTGAATGAGACAATTATTTTTAACCAAGTCGCCCAACGAGGTTCCCGACATGCAATTATAACATGCGACCGCTGCCAAAACACTATTAGTCGCCAGATTCACGTGCGTTTGTTGATATTCTGCGACGTGTGCGTCATCATACCCTCGATTTGGACAATTACAAGGATAGGTGAAACTTACTTAGGCATTCATGTTTCTATTCTATCTATTTGTTAATTCCATTCATATTCTAAGACCCGTATTTGCTAACCATTCTCAAGTCTGAGATCGATCTTGAGATGCAGTTTTCATGCATAGATATATAATTTATGAATGACCGATCTCAGACTTAAGAGCGGTTGTACTGAGTTGTTTTTTTTTCAACTTTTAGCGTACTTATTTATATGCAATAACACTGTAATTATAACAAATGGTGAATGCGCTTAATTAAGATGCCTATTTAGTTTGTTTTTCATGTTTTATTACGTTTTAATTACAGCGATAATATGCATAAAAAAAATAATAACATTCGTGAATTTAATTATTCGCACTCTAAAGATAGTAAGGTTATTGTTCTCCAAGTACTTCAAATATTTTATAGATAATGAATATATTTATGACTCAGATTAATTCTTCTTTTAAAGAAGAAGGAACAAAATTATTTTTCTTATTTAGAAATTTAGTTATTTACGTAATTCCAAACCAATATCCATTATAAAAATCAATAAATGTATCCGATCTCCTTTTAATTGGTCTCTTCTAAGTTGTTCTCATATTACTGAACAATGAGGTTGATTATTCCGTCGTTAGTAGACACCGTATACTGGTATTTATTACTAGCTGCAAAGAATTGCAACATACTGACAATTGGAAAATGGCTTCTTATACAAAATTCCATTTATATATTTTACCTCGTATTGTCAATTTATATGTAAAATTATCATAAAATTCAGAATCGACGAATTTCTTAATTTTGAACTTGAAGAATTCAATCTAGGAACCTAATTGCTAGGTGCGTGTTATCGTCATAAAGGATAAAGGAAATACTCCAATAGAACGACGGCACTCTATGCGATTTAAATGACATAATGACAAGGCAATTTTCTAATAAACCTTCGGTGCTCTTATATCTAGTTCTCGTGTCGGAACCGCGACAACCTGTTTAGTTACTTCCTCCAGGACACCTTGTCAAATGTTATATTGGATGGAGAAATTTTGATTCTGTTACTCACTCTTCATATGCCATAAATAAAGAAAGAGAATTGTGGATATCTAAAATAATTGTTAAAAAGCCAATTGGAAAAACTCTGATTAGGTAATCAAAAATATTTAAAATTTATAATCATTTAGGAAAACTTGAAGTCGCACTGCTTAACGAATTGGGGTGTTTCAATGCTTTTGAGTTTTTCAATTATATTAAGAATCAAAAAAGAAGTATTTAATTTAAAAGCTGGTACTTGTAGATAACAATCCTCACAAAGAATTTGTAGATGGCATACGAGGAGACCACAAAGCGAAGTGTCTCTCGCCGCACAGATCGATACGAGCTGTTACGCAACTCGACCGTCGCTGTCTTCAATACATTGCTCCTTTTACATTCTTCGAATGCTTAACATTTTACGTTCCATTACTAACTAAAGCACTAGGATGACAAGATAATTGAATTACTCAAATATGTAATACCAATATGTAATTATTGACTGTAAGCTTAACTATAAACAGTTGCTTTACCATATAAAACCTAAATTATTTGTGCAAAAGCTATGTAAAACTTTGAACTATTATGGAACAAAGGGAAAATGAGACGTGCAAATGGATTCCCCTGCTGCGGCCGTTAGAGATATGGTTGAAAGCAAGCACATTACACAGCCAACGAAAATTACTGATGACCACGACATCTTTTATAGTTGAGACTTGTTCTGCACTCACTGTTAGCTACATGCACTCACGTTTTCACGAAAATACCACGCTATGAGGATACTATTGAAAAAAAATCTGATAAACACTACAGCAAGCGCACTGCACTCACCTCGCCCATTTTAGCTAGTCTTTATGTAAAGGCGGGATTAAAAGAGCAGACCGCCTTCTGGTCTCTGCTGCGTTCCTCGGTGGAATGAGAGTGGATCGTCGCTAGTTCTGCAACAACGGAGACCGTTACGGCTTCACCCGCCTCAACGGAAAACTAAAATGTGTGCGCTTTCACGTCGTCTCTTCGCACGAGACTGGGGCTATGTCATTATGGTATAAAACTAAAACCCGGTATGAGAGAAGTGCACGGGTGGAGGAGGCGCGTAGGGCGCGACTAGCGGCGGCCTGTTTCGGGCGGCGACTGAGGACGGTGCTGGCTCCTATCGAGCCGACGGCGCGCTGACGTCACACTGCGTCACGACGCCAGCGCCGCCAGCGTCGCGCGCACCCGCGGCCCGGGGCGCCCTCTGCCGCCGTCGCACCGCGCCGCCCGAGCGCCCGCCCGCCCCGAACGTAACCTTCCACAACCGATACGATGACAACCGGTACATATATTATAGATCTACTTCTATAACATTAAACTCATAACGAGTGTTTTTAGAGACACAAAATAATTATTATACTCTTAAAAATACCGTATTCTATAGATTCCCAAGGAATGATGTGTAGAAATAAGTGTAATCATGTCTATAAATATCATAATTTTTTAATCCACCGTAGCAGTGTCGAGAAGTTTAACAGATTATACGATAATTGTTTTCCATTCGAGTCAATATTATACGTCTCCAAATTATCTAGCTAGTAAAATGATACAGAGCACCGCTTTTGGTCCCGTAAAGCAATCTCTCTCTCAACATGTTAAAGAAAAGCAAATTCTTTTCAAAGGCAACCGTCTTTGCCTATTTTTCTAAATGCGAGATATGCGTGAAGAAAAAAATAATCAGAAACATTTAATTATAAAACCCACCTACGGTATAATCAATATTTTTATCATATAGTATTGTAAGAAATCATTTTAAAAATATATATAAAAGAACATATACGTATGAAACATTCTCTAATAAATCAAACGTAGTAGTAAAAACCAGTCATAAAATTCTGTCTATTTAAAATCAAGATATACTTTTACGCAAAATAGATTTGCCTAATTTTATTACACAGAATCATAAAAAAGGTAAGAGCACGTTATATAATCGATCGAGCTTCTCGCTGTATCCCGCACGCAGCAGGGTAGGCAGAGGGAACCTAGTGTTAAGACACTCCGTTCCCCACTTTCTGCCGAATTCTGGAGGCATTGCGTGTTGAGTAGCAGAAGTTAACGCCGCGCTTAGATTTATCTTAGCGTTATATATTATACTAAATTTCAATGTAGAGTTAATGCAAAAAGTTGTATTTACAATTTTTTGGGCTGTGATGTGGAACAACTACAATAGTGTGGCACAATGAACTGATAAACTATTGTTAAATATTATTTAAAGTTGAAGAATTACTTTATATTTTCCATCCTCTTATTTGTAAAACGTCGGTGAGTGTAGTTTTCCTCCGTATTCTTAGTATTAATATTTTAAAAATTAGCATATTATAATATTCGTAATTTATCATTAAGACAAATACATATTGGTCTCATATAACATAAGCTATAGATAAATAGAAAATCATTGAAGATAACTTTGAATAGCTTAGATACTGAACTTAACGTTCATTTCTGTTGCGTAACATATATTTCTTTCTATTCTATTCTGTTCTGTTTTTTTTAGGAATACGATGTTTAACTGTTATTATCAAGAAATTGATCCTTGGTATAAGTAACCTTACAAAATCTTATTATTGTTCTAATGGAATGAATTCTACATTACATTTCAGATTGAATTGCATACATAATTTTAATTCTAACATTACGTAATTGCATCATAATTTATTTAAATTTTCCCATTCAAAGAAATTAAATATTAATATTTCCATTATTTCGCTCTGGTAACAAATTAAAACCGGTGGAGTTTGCCACTCAACACGCAATGGAGCCAGAATTCTGCGGAAAGTGAGAAGCAGTATCTTAGCACCAGACTCCCTCTGCCTACCCTGCTCCATGCGGGATATAACGTGAATGTAATGACTATAATGCTTAAGCAAAATATATACATTTTCAGCAATTTTTGTTATTTTTGTTTGATGTTCTCTCAATTATTTCATTTATTATTATACAACATGAACTCCAGATAGTACAAAACATCTTAGGTATATCCAGTTCATCGAGTTGCGCAATAACCACATGTATAGCTCCACTTGCAAAGTGGGGGGGCGCCACCTGTCAGATATTAATTTCCGGCACTTGACGTCGTACCTCACGTAATTACACGTCAGCAAATACAGACGTGCCAGGTCGCACAGTTGCTGGCCAACGGTCAGCCAGCAGTCAGCACGCCCCACACCACTCATGCACGTATGCTTAAATAATTGATTTCAATTCGAGCAAAACATCGGTCCTTATACGTTTTTTCAAAGTAACAGGTGCCTATTATGACATAAAAATTTGTATATTAGGCATTTGAATCCTATTCAAGTTTTCGCCCGAAAGACGGTAGTTTAAAATGCTGATAACTTGTGTTTATTATTAACTTTTAACACGGTGTTTTTTTCTAACTGAGCGAAGCCATCTACTGGTGACTTTTTACACTTTTTGTCACCAATAGGCTCCCAAACGAGACCAAGTAGATGGTTTGAGGCGAAAAAAAAAGTTAGGTCCGGTTGGCGCCCCTACTATACTTATTATACCTTTATAATATTAAATCTATTTCTGAAACGTTTAAAAATCAAACAAAATCAGCATAATTACAAAGAAAAATTACGATCAAGTAGTACTTTAACTTATGATAAGGCCATCATGAAAATCAAAGTTAGATAAAGATTAGTCATGATTTTGACATGACCTTCAATTCGCGCCCCTTACGAGTAACTGGAGCGTTGCCTGAAGGCACGTACATATTTGGAGGAGTTTTCAATGTGTCACAATTCATTATTCGTTATCTTTATCAATAAGTTTCAATATATTAATTTCATATATTAATTTCATATAGAAAGTTTAAAAATTTAAAGCTTATTGGTAACATATATTTATATATTTCAAGACTTTCAAAAACAACCACAAAACTTACTTTATTAAAAGAATAGACAACATTTTTTTTAATGTAAATACGTATTACGTACCTACGTATTTTAAAGACTAAACTCAAAGATTCTAATCTAATTCAAGAGAAATCGGAGAAATATTTTATTAATTCATTTCCTCCCGAGTGGAGCTCCAACTTACAGCCATCGTACTCTTAACTGCATCATTGTCGTGAGATTATAACATCATCATAGAAAATTGGCTTCACCAACTTTTCTTCATATTCATATCCTATCCTATCAATATCACTCTAAAGTAAAAAAAATAACTGGTAGATAACGTAGAAGATTTAAAAAAAATAAAACATAATAATGGTTGCTCATTTTCTACATGCAACGCCCAACGTATCCTATCCTACTATCCTGAGTATTTTCATTTGAACAAGTTTGCCCTAGAATGTTAAACAAAAGGATTTTTCTCATACAACGTAGGTATACTGACTTTTTATATAGGGCACCAGACAATAGAAGTACCATTGTCTCTTGCTATTCAGTTATTTGGTTAATAACGTAGTAACAAGTTATTAGATAACTAAGAATTATAGTAAAAATGTGAATATCAAAAGTACCTTTGTATTGTATTCTATCAAGGACGTCCAATTAAGGAATACGATCAATATTGCATTAGCTGATGGCTTAAGAATTGAGAAATCTATACGTTTAATCTCCGTATATACGGCTGGCTAGACCTTTTTTCCAGAAAATAAATTATACAGTATGTATACTCTTCCCTTATGTTTCAAGAATTCTTTTATATTTCAAGAAGAATTATCCCTTTTTCCCTTATGTTTCAAGAAGAATTTTCTTAATGTTACACCAAGTAAAGGCTAATTTATTAAGTAAATCATCTGGAAACTTTTCCTTGTTGATTCAATAGTTAAGTAAGACCATGGTGGTTTAAGAGAGAGCCCTATTCTAGTTATATATCAAAGATGTCAAAAGTTCACAAGACAAAGAGATTTGAAGTGACGATAATAATTGAACAAGGCGTCCATAATATATTATGTAAGGCATTAGTATGAGCGGTAGAGCAAGAGGCCATTCCTTCAGCATAGAAAACCGGCTGATATGAAAATTCATCGTGGAGCGGTGTCGGGCGGAGGGCGGAGGGTAGAGGGTTGTAGCATGTGGTTTGAGGATGGGGGGGCGCACGGAGGCTCTATTTGGGTCACCCCGGGCGTCATTCTCCACGATCAATAAGCGGAGTCGGCGCGCGCCGTTTGCCCTCTTACTTGCGCCGCCGTGCCACATACCCAACTCATCGCGAATACTGCCTTATCGACATCAATTATTATATTAATAGTTCTCGTAAACAATAATGTCTTCAAAGTATTTATTAAATAACATTGTTTTATTTATATATCTGAATTTCATAACTTAATTCATATAATCTACATGAGTTACAATCACAAAAATACGCTTCCATGCTTTGAGAGAAGCCTGAAGTTATTTGGCCTACTGCACTAGATTTTATAAAATATAAAAAAGAATAACGCAACAACTAGGTTTTTACTTATAGTTGTATTTTGTTATAATTACAAAATATATTTAGGTAATATAGTAATTTCTTCAATAAAAATATGGTTTTTACATTAACAAAAGATAGGAATTAAATCATTTACATTACAAATGCAAATAAAAGCACCATTAAAAAAATATCACAAAGGTACAAGAAAGGATGGCAAAATGTTAATTTACTCACGAATTTTTAAAGGAGAGAATTTTTGACCAATTTCATGTTTTAGTAAAGTTGTTTATTTTAAGACTGCAATTTTATAAAAATTGCGTCAGTCAAAATTATTTAAACGCGTATGTTATTAAGAGAACGTAAGACAAAAGTTAATACAATTTTAAAGAATATGAAATTAACACTTGTCTCACTAAGTTTTTCATTATTAAACAAAGTCTAATCGAAACTGAAATACATATCAATCAAATTAAATAACAATAATAAACCACTTAAAAATGAAATTATGAATTAATATGCACATACAATAACATTCGTTCGATAAGTCTTACGCGAAATATTACACAGGTCAGCCAGCTGGTGTCATATTGTTTCAATGAGATAATATAAATTAAAACAAAAAATAAAATTATATCGACTTCACGCTGTATCCCGCACACAGTAGGCAGATGGAACCTAGTGTTAAGACACTCCCCACTTTCTGCCGAATACTGGAGGCATTGCGTGTTGAGTGGCAGAAGTCAACGCCGCGCTTTGCCTCGACACCAGAGCGAAGAAATGGAAATGTAAACGTAAATAAATATTTCACTTCCTCGAGTGGAGATCGAACCCACAACCGTCGCGTTGCACTCACACCCTTGTGCCAATGCGCCATGACGGCCTCAAGCTAAAAGGTATTAAAAATAAAATAAAGAATTGCATCACTAGGGTTGGATTAAACAATAGTAAATCTGAAGGAAAAATATAATGGTTATAGCTACCGTTTGCATTTAAACCGGATCGAGTTCGCGAAACTTTTTACATTAGGCAGCGCCCAATGGACTTTTTTCTCTAATATTCCTATGGCTCATTTACTTTCCAAGATTTATACTCCTAAAAGAATATTACTACTTTATAGAATTTCGAATGTGTTTTTAATATTAAATCTGCATAATTTTCACCGTAGAAAAAATATACTTGAAGATTTATAATGATTTTTGCTGCTTTCAATGTAACCTAAATATATCAGCATCACGCTGTATCCCGCACGCAGCAGGATAGGCAGAGGTAACTCAGTGTTAAGACACTCCATCCTCCACTTTCTGCCGAATTCTGGAGGCATTGCGTGTAAAGTGGCAGAACTAAATGCCGCTATAACCTAAAAACGTTTAAAAATAAAACTCGCTCATGGTCCCAAATTCTAATAGCAGCATAAAATAATATAGTAGCTGTTATCATTCAATAACCACTTTGGATATTACAGAACTGGCGGACAGAAGTCGCTAAAACTGCTTTGAGGAGAAACATATGAGTAAAGTGCATTAACCCGTTATGTAAAGCATAGGACTATTTGTAGATTTGCTGCTCATTTTTCAAATCTAGTTATTTGCAAATAACAATGAAATAACATATGTTTTTTTAATCAATTCTTGGAGGTATATACAACCAATGAAAATAACTCCACTAAAAACAATTAGTAATAATTGAAATAATTTTTTTAGTTGTTTTGTCTTAATATACCTCTTTTATTTTATATACTATACAGAATAGCAGAAACACTACGAATCACCTATTTACACGAAAGCTTAAAGTGCTCCTAACATCCTATAATAGATTTCAGTCAATGAAATTATTATAGAGCATACAAATATGATAGAATATAAACATATTTCATCATGGCCGTTGCTAAGCCGATGGTGTTGAATCACTCGCTTTTATATACACGATGAAGGTGAAGTCAAAGGAAGTTTATTGATATGAATATACAGACAAATAAGATTTATAGTTTAGTGAAATATTTTAAAAATTGCGCACGTTACTACGTACACGCACGAATATTCTTACAATATTATCTAATGGTAAATATTTTTGGACATAATTAATCCTTGCTAGTTAACACCTAGTGTAAATGTACAATAAAGTTGTTTTAATAAAGGAAAGGAGGCATAAGATTGTGATCTTAACACGACGGATGTGGGTGGCTTGACGTTGAGATCCGATACTCAACACATAATGCCTCGAAAAATACGGAAAATGGGAAACGGAGTGTCTTAACACTAGAGTCCCTTTGCCTACACTGCTATATGCGGAATACAGAATGAAGCTGATTTAGTTTAGGTCTAATAAAAACATATAGCATGGCTAATAAAAACTCAACTAAACTGAATTGAAATGCCAATGAAAGCTAAAATAATTAATTCGGAAAAGTTTTGCATTTTTCGCAAAAACTGGAATTATTGATTCCACTTGCATATTAGCTTATTCAGAATTTCAGACGAAAGTTTTATTAAAATACATTCAACAAAGAAATTTTCCTTTCAAACGTAAAATATTCATATATCTTCTTACCATTAATTACGAATCATATTAATCAAGTTCTATTTTTCCATCTACTAAGTACTATTGACTGGCAAACAATGGAGAAGAAGACTACGAGGCTATAACGTACGGACTTTTCGTCTCAAGTGACATTATAATAACATGTAATGATAACAATGCAACGCTTGCATGCAAAATTGCAATTCAATGTTTGGCGCATGTTTAAGCAACAAGAGTTTTAGACAAGATGTTATTGCAACATGGCTACCAGAATAAAAGTACTGGAAGACCTGGAATAAAGGTCTGAAAACAAACTGTTAAAGACCAGTAGGTAACGCGAAGTAAAACTAAAAAGCCTACTTATATAAAGATTTTTTCTTTTTCCAGAAAATCTAAGCGTACAATGTTCGTTCGCTGAAACAGAGCGCAGTCGCGACGTGCGAAATTAACTAGGTTAAAGTTGAACGTGCTTCTTGCAATTGATTAAAGGTACCTCGCGAGAGAGATGGCGTGAGTCTAGGTAACTAGAAATGTCGAAAAATTATGGTTCCCTGTGAACACCGTAGGGGTCCAAATCTTAGCGACTTGCCTAGATACAATTACACAATACTGAGATATAGATTGAATTTTCATGACATTTACTTAAGCAACTTAGAAGTATACAATTTAGAAGTATTAAAATATTCTTTAAATACCGAACTTTATAACTTAAGCTCTACTAATTCTAGTTTAACAACGCAAAGGTGAAACCGTTAATTTAATTAATTTTCCTACTCGAAGAAAGGTGCTCTGGTGTCGAGACGAAAGATCCGCTAGTCCCACGTAATGGTTGAAAGTGAGAAACGATCTGGGAAGTGTCTTAACGGGAAGGGAGTGTTAATAATAGGTTTCCAGGTTCCCAGGTTTTTACTATAAATAATACATATACTTATATTAATAAAGTTGAACCTTCACCGTATATTATACCAATACATATCTATGTGAAGTAAAAGCTCTTTGCCCACTGTAAAAGCATTAAAGATTATTTTACTAAAACCGTTGACGAAATCTGGTCTAGGGCCAACACAATGTATTGTTATGTAATTTGCTAACTTTCCTTTAAGATAGAAGTAAATAATATAAAGAAAGTAAAACTTTCGATTTCACGATCGATTTAACGATTCCAGAATCGATTTTTAATAAACCTTTCACAAAAATTGTTTATATTATAATTAAATGAGCAACATACATATAATGTTTTAAAAATAAGTTTAAAGTAATTAAATCTAGAAACTCGACAATAATAAGCTT
The DNA here is from genome assembly GCA_000313835.2 of Heliconius melpomene melpomene. NCBI lineage: Eukaryota > Metazoa > Arthropoda > Insecta > Lepidoptera > Nymphalidae > Heliconius > Heliconius melpomene. Next base: position 31,232 of record HE670214.1, read on the forward strand.
CCAGTTTTAAATCTTCTCATTTTATCCGACCCAATTAAAACCACTGTTAAATTTGGCATTTGGAGCTGTTATACTTTATTTAATTCAATCTTGTCTAGTTTTGGCTTTCAACTATAGAACCAAGCAGAACTATTTTTTTTTTTAAAGTAGACCTACTTACAAATTTAGTATATTTTTTGTAGAAAAATAATTTGTTTTACAGTTTTTTTTCTTTAACAGAATTCTTATATAAGCAAAATAAGGTATAAATTACTATAATTAAATATTTGATACGTTGACTATATTTGACATATCTAAGTACATACTGGTAATATATAAAAAATATTTTAATATTTGGGACAGGGTCGGCAATATGCTAAACAGAGTCCAGGGGATTTTATGTTATGTAAATATAACCGTGAATCAGCCAGCGTTAAGTGCATGCGAGAATTGCCGAGCTCGACATAATTCAATTATGAGACTGACGGGCCGTCGCAAAGGTATTGTATGAAGGATATACACCCTCAGACAGAATACTAGATCCGTGGGAATGAGAGAATTAAAAAAGAAGACAAAAAAAGAAACTCTGAAAGTAGAAAACGTAAATCTAACACGAACGATTGTATCTCAACGAATAAGAAAAAAAAGCTGTAACCAAATTTAATGAATCCACTTTAAACGTAATCCTTTAGAATCCAGGTTGAGCCAGATTTACCTACAATAAGCAGCATGAACTGGAGCAGACTCCTTCAACATCCGTTCGCAATCAGCGAGTTCAATAGCCACAAAGGCTATAGAAATATTTTTTTTGCATGCGCTCTTAAAACGTTTTTTTTTTTTTTTATTTTAATTTAAAAACTACATCCACGGGCTCATAGTTGCCCGTGTCCTTTTTTATTTAAGAAAGTTCTTTAATGTGCGTACTTAATTTGGGACAATTTAAACTGTACTTATATCTAGAGCTTATACTAGAGGGGTTGGAT
>HE670214.1:39641-56028 GCA_000313835.2 Heliconius melpomene melpomene
CGACATGGACCATGGATAAATAGGATTCAGAAGGATGGAAAATAATTCACTCGCAAGGGTGATCAAAGGGCTGCGCAGCCTTTTAATAACAGATTCACAAGAGAATGACAAACATAAACGTCAACAGTGACAGATTATTAACAACTTACAATAAAATGTTGCTACTTAAAATTTGTTAATTATAATGTATAATAAAGTTAATTATTTAAATTAAGAAAAGAAAACTATTATTTTAAGAACTAGTATTTGGTCTTGAACACATAGAATATAAATAATATTCGAAAGTTTTCACCAGTATACACCCAAATTAATTATATGAAAATAAAAATCATCTAGTTTACAATCGAATATAAAACTAATAAATGTCAGTGAGGTCCGTCGTGGCGCAGCGGTACACGGGTGTGACTGTAAAGCGACGATTGTGACTTCGATCCCCAGTCGAGGAAATTAAATATTTATTTAATTTATATTTTCATTTATTCCCTCTGGTGTCGAGGTTAAGCGCGGCGTTGAGATCCACCATTTAACACGCAATCCCTGCAGAATTGATAAAGAATAAAAGAAACGACTAAAGGTTTTATGTCATCGTTTAATAAATATCATTCATATCAACTTATTTTATTTTTTATGTTCATAGTTAACAATAGTGCAGTAATATGCACAATTTACGTTGCAATAAATAGTAATAGTAACGTAACGTTAGAACGTGGATTACATAGAGACTATTTTTTTCTGTATATTCCAAATAGCAACTTATAATTAAAAAATATTATATATTTCTCCTTTATTTAATTATAAATGTGGATTGTATGTAACGTAAATAAAACAGAGTTAATTGAATAAGTATTGTATTGGCTAGGTAGCCTGACACGAACTAACTTGTCATATATAATTTCAACTTACCCACTTAAATTCACTTTATTATTTAACAAAGCAAATAAGTACCTACATTTAAATCTATATAACAATCTTTGACTTTATATATGACACACACAAAACCTCAAATGGTACAAAAATTTGTTGTAAATATAAATTACTCTTATAATAAGACTTATTATTATTTCAAGTTTCAGTTTGATATTTTAATAATAAATAAGTATATATAAACATTGAAACCGCTACAAATTTATAAAATACTAACTAAATCATCGAAGATAAATTTAGAAATCTTGAAATATTTCTAACTTCATAGAATTCTATCGTGCGACGTTATCGATCTAACAAATAATTTATTTAAGCGTGAGATCTGGAATGAATTTTGATTTAATAAAATGGATTTTTTTAATATTATGTAATAAATTTTTCAAATATTTATTTTATTGATTCTTTTCCTAATTATTAATTTGAAAGATGTATTTCTAAAAACATATTTCACTTAATCCATACGTTCGTAGGGCTTAATAGTAGCTTAATAGTATGGCAAAGACCAAAATCTAGCTAACTTCTTTAAATAGTTAAAACTGTACGCCAGTTACAAAAGATCAAATCAGCTTTACGCTGTATGTCGCACACAGCAGGGTAGGCAGAGGGAACCTAGTGTTAAGACACTCCGTTCCCCACTTTCCGCCGAATTGCGTGTTGAGTAGCAAAACTCAACGCCGCGTTATTAAAAAAAAATATAATATAAATTTTCTATAATATATTAAAACAAAGGAAGTAGCTATAATACTAACACTCTACTAATACATAATCTATTTATTATCGAGCTGAAAGGGCCTGGAACCTTTCAATATTCAATTAAGCTAATGTGAAATACCACTTAATATAAGCACATTTATTTTTCATTTCGACATTTCCATAGTATTACGGGAACATGAGTTCCAAATTGTATTAAACGCAGAAATGGCAGCATTTCTTTCTTTCATCAATCTATAAATATAAATTCTGGTCTAGTAATATATATATTTCAGTTAGAAGAGGTTTTTCCAAAAGTAGGTTACAGTCTGCCGGCGTACGGAGCGCGTCGCGCCGCGTTACGTAACTCCAGCAGTCCTGTCCAATCAATACGGCACCAGCCTCAAGTCGAGCTCAACGGAAAAAGGCACTGGATATCCTAGCCTAGCCTATCTGTATCCATTTATATAACAATACAGGCCAACGGAAAAAGATAATACGGAACTTATATAGCTTTGGCGAATCTCTTTCACCTAGCTAGAATTTCGTATGAAAAGTTTTATATCTAGAATAGGTATATACTTAATTCTGTTATAATATGTGATATTAGATTTAGATATTAATATTAAATTAAACAATGCCAAAAGAAAAAGAGACATTTAAGATACAATACAATTTTCAACAAAAGTTGCCGATCGTTGCCGGCAAAATAATATATAACTGGTTGTAGAATTAGGGGCTTTAGCATTGGTAATATCAGTATCTGTAGTACTAGTGACAGCAGGATATTTTCTATATTATTCATTTATTGTGTACATATTAATATTAGAATAATATAAAGCTTGTTAAGAAAGAAGTTAAAAGAAGAATGAAGAGAGAAGAAAGAATTTAAAAAAGAACTGAATTTACTCAGTCATTAAAATAATAGATACGGTAGGTATATTTCCACTATACAGCGAGTAGTAACCAGGTACTAAAGTTAGGTACCAACTTAACGATTATTTAGGCATTCACAAAAACTATTTTCGTAGATTTCGAGGACCGCTGTGCGTGCCTTCCCTACATTTGAATTTATGACTCGTCTATACTAAAATAAGAAAATAAATGTTACACATTTGTTACCTAAAAAATACTTGTTCAAATGACTATTCTAAGGTTCCCATAAAAATACCTAACAATATTATTTAACTATTGGAATTTAAAAGGCTTTTCATTCAAAAAGTTTTTACCGCGTTTTTAACAAAAACAACCAAAAATATTACTTAGGCAAAAGGTCTAAATACTAACAAATGATTCTATAAAAGTGTTTTATATGTTAGTACCGCGCCCACCTCCCACTAAATTAATCTGGATAGTGAGTTATACCTTCTACGTATAATTGGTTCCGCTTCTCTAATACATAGGGCCAAAGCTAACTTAAATAACAAACAAATATTGACGTGCTATAATTAAGGAGTAATTTGGCTTATTTATGTATAAAATTTCAGTATAAGCTGAAAATAATTAAATAATTTCAATCATCTTAGGCAACAGATATGTTATTAATTGTTTAAGCAGCATAGAATCATTGAGACCAGTCGTGGCGCAGCACCTAGTGTGGCTGTAAGTGCTACCGGATGTGGGTTCGATCCCCACTCAAGAATTAGGCAGAAAGTGAGTAACGGAGTGTCTTAACCGTAGGTTCTCTCTGTCTGCCCTGTAGAGTGTAGGGTAAAGCGTAAAGCTGATTAATTTGATTTTTATTTTAGCATCAAAGATGAAATTAATCTAAAAAAATGATTATTCATGTGTAATTCAAATAATGTGTGAAAACAGAACAAAATTACACTAAAAATGGAAAAAAAACGTATAAGAACAAAATTACTAAACGACAACCTAAACTATTAAGTACTAAAAATAGAAGCATTCTAATTTAAAATTAAAACTTTGACAACGGATGACATATACGAAAACTTCGACAATACGACCAGCATTAGTCGGGGGGTGCACGATATCATAAAATATAACTGCCCCTTTAAACTAGCTGGCGCCAGTGCATCTAGCTGAACATGCGACGGGCCGCCCCGATCGATGGCGACCCCTTTACCGACCAATGCACCGAGCTGACTGCCCGGGAATACCAACTTTGTACTACATTATATAACAACTCGTACACTTAAAAAAATAAAATAAATGAACTTCACGCTGTATCCCGCACACAGCAGGGTAGGCAGAGGGAACCTAGTGTTAAGACACTCCGTTCCTCACTCGTACATATAAGTGCACGATTTTTGTGAGGCACTAGATAAAAGGATTATGTAAAAGTTTAAATTTTACGTTGCAAATGCCAATAGACGTGCTCAGCTCGTTGGCAATAGCTGCAGGGCTTTTTTATAGTCTATTTGACAGATTCGGTTGAAATGGATGTGATTTTTCTCTTTATTTATTTATTTATTGAACATAATAATAAATAATTAAGTTAAATTTCGATCAATATGTACTTCATTACTAATATACGTAGTTAAAATAAAAAATAAAATAACGTAATTCCAATTAATAATTTAAAATTAAAGACAAAGGCGCTATTGGTTGCGCAATTACCCTAAAAAAAGCGGATATTAGATAATAAACTTTCATAATCCTAGAGTCTCTGTCGACATGGCTGAAAATAAGAAACCTGTCAAGTTTGCATTCGTAAATCAAAACTATAAACTTATAGTGCTATAAATTTTAAAGCATATTGTCTAGGCATGGGCTTTAATGGAACCTGAAATTCTGCAATTTTATCTTCCAAGCACATCCCTTACCATCCTGAAAGCTTATCTCAGCTAGAATAGCTTACGCAATGTTATATAACTGCACAGCTTCAGGGTCCCTGTGGTACTCCAACCGCATTACGTAACAAAACCTGCGTCTGGCATGTATAAAGTATAAACCTTTATCTATTGATATCGGCCTTGGTATCGTCGAGACTGCTTCGGCTTCAATATTATACGAAATTAGGAGCATTCGGCATGAGACATAATCGATTTTGTCATCAGCTACCGCATTTTTATTGGTTTCGAATCGATTTTGTTCAAAACGTCTGATATTATGTCTACCATTTCGGCAGTGTATTCAATTGAATATTCCTTTCTTTTATATAATAATTATACATATATATAATTTCATATAATAAAATCTATATATGTCGATATAGATAATACTAGCGATCAGCGGCTTTGTCCGTTTAAACTGCACAATTATTTTTTTGATAATCTACCTAATCCTATGTAAAAACAGCACACTAGTGATGTCTAATATAAAAATATCTTGTTACATTATCGAATTTACTATAACTATTTTTGTTATGGAAATAAAAAACCTATGTTGATGTAATTAATAATATAATTTTCAACTTTCATTATTATTATTATGGTCTAATCTAATAAATTGAGAGGGACACGTCATAAAGCCTGAAAACGCATACACCCACCACTGGTAAATAATATTAGGGAGAATATAGAGTTGGGGTGGTGGTTACCATGGCAGTTATTAAATAAATAAGGTGCAAAAATAGTACGTAACTTTCGTTAAATTATAATACTCATTTTTTTGTATATTTTCTTGGGAATAATATTAGAAATAACGTTATCCATTGCTAGCTAGCTAGCACAGGTCAGCCAGCTTGTACACGCTGGATAGCGATTTCCATACTAAAGTCCAAACCATTTTTGCGATTAAAAGTATTGTATATTCTGTACCAAATTTCAATCAAATCAGTTTGGTAGTACCTCAGTACTTAACAGAGGCAGAATTGTTTTGTGGAATATAAGAGGGATTATAGAGCGAAGAATAATGGAGAAAAATAATTTGCAAATATGAATAGTAAGTAATTACATGGCTATTTATGAAGATACTTCATAAATTAAAGATTTTATTACTTGTTGTACAAGTAGCTATTAGTATTAAAGTGTGATGACGTTAGAAATATTATTATCATTTTACTGGTGAAATATCCTTATAACTATAATATATATTGAAGTATTAGTAAAGATTTTAATAGGACTATACTCGTTTAGAATTGGCCAATTCCTGGTGAAGACATCTATATTTTATATTCCTAATAAAAGCTAAATTGTATATTAAATGTTAGCATTACAGTCGACCGGATTCAGTCGCCAGCGGCTACCCACGACAGTTTTATAAGGACACGCTCTCATTCCCGACATCCTACGGGAAGTACCATCACTTGCGTCAGCAAAGAGGGCCTTAGCCTATGAGGCGAGACGATGTGTCTAACTCTTGATCATGATGTATATTTATATTAAAATATTTTTTGTTAAAAAATAAGGATTTTCAAACTTGTAATTTTCTCTATATCAATCAATGCACAAACCTATATAACGGGGTATAAAAGACTGTCTTGTCTTTATTTTCAGTTTATCGACTACTGTAAATATTCCATATTTCATTTCAGTCTCTTCCTCCTGAGAGTCAACCTCCGGGAGTCAACCCTTATTATCGAGTGCGGTAAGCGATATCGGGTTATTAAACGATATTTAGTGCCGTAGACGTTTCAATTTACCTATTAGTATTAAGTTTATAGACTACATAAATCACGTACGTACGTAATTTTTAAATTATAGCTTCACTCAGCCTTTTCTTTGAACTTACATTAGCAGTGATTTAGCTGTTACCGTGGAAACTATAGAATACGTTGTTTAATCGATTAGAATTTTTTTTGAGATCGCATTTAATTTAATCGCTTGTAATTTAATAATAAATATTAATAAAGTTGAGGCCGTCATGGCGCAGCGGCACAAAGTTGTGACTGTAACGCGACGGTTGTGGGTTCGATCCCCACTCGAGGAAGTGAAATATTTATTTACGTTTATATTTCCATTTCTTCGCTCTGGTGTCAAGGCAAAGCGTGGCGTTGACTTCTGCCACTCAACACGCAATGCCTCCAAATTTCGGGAGAAAGTGGGGAACGGAGTTCTTAACACTAGGTTCCCTCTGCCTACCCAGCTGTGTGCGGGATACAGCGTGAAGCTAAAAAGAAATAGAGAACGACCAAATGTAAAGGCAGTCCGTCATTCTTAAAATTTACGTTACGATACCAATGAAAAAGCGTGTAGAATTCCATTCTTTACACATAGCATTTTAATACTATATAATATAATATAGTATAACACAGGCAAAAGGTTGAAATTTTATTCATGTTATCCATCCCATTCATTTTATATACAAATGTATAATAGTGGACTGTACAATATTGAAATGGGCTGGTAAGGTCACTTTATTCACGTGTTACCTACTAATGCGTACGTACTTATATTGAATCAAGTAATCTCATCTATTTGAAGCTCCATAAATATTAAATATGCACATAACATGTTACAATTATGCAATCGAATTTTGAAGTAAAGTCACTGTTTTATAAGATTGACCCATCTCTTCTTCCTCCTGGCATTAATCCTTCATATGGCTATTGCCAGGGTCTGCCTTCCTACTCGACCTTCTCCCATCAATTAGATTGAGCCATCTATGATACATGCTAGTTGTAGCGCAGGGGCAATGTGACTGAAAATGCGACAAGTTATGGGTTTGATTCTTACGCGAGGAAATGAAATATTTAATATTTCCATTTTCTTCGCTCTGGTGTCGATACAAAGCGCGACGTTGAGTTCCTCTACTCAACACGCATTGTACCTGCGTGCTTCTGTATGCGGGATACAGAGTGAAACTACAAAAAAAACATATATTTAATGCAAAAGGCTAATTCCCTTAGTTACAAAACAATATAATATGTTGATGTTAAAATATAGACCATTATGAAGATTTACATTAAGACCGATACGTCCGCAATAAAATGCAACCTACTCGCGCTCACGTTAGTATTTTTCCTACGTCGACCTTGGATGAAGATGAACGCGTCTTCGAGCAAGCTTGTGTCCTCTAACACAAATGCGGATGCGGTCAATTGGCGGTGGTCCGTATCGAACTGCGCTAAACACCGTGCAAGGCTGCATACGCGGCTTGTTAAGTTGGTAAAATTATATAAATAAATTTCATATAAATTGTTTAATTCGTAGTAGCATTGTTATTTCTAGCTGGGAAAGTCAATTTTATTTAAAAAACTATAAAAAAATTTGAAACTTGTCAATAATATCTTATTAGGAATATTTCTTTTCATATAAATATGAAATTTGGAAAATGAAAAATACGATTATAAAATTAAGGGTAATTTATTTCTTAAAATCAAGCTTTTAAATATTAAAAAGTAACAAAGCCAAAAAAAAATATTTTAGTGAACAATTTTGTAATACTCTTCTTCATTCATTCTTGACAACTTAAAGAATGCTCTTAGGTAGTCAAGAATAATAAATTACTTTACACACCTGAAATTTGCTTAAACGTTTATATTTTTATATAGGATATGGTTCATTTGGTAGGTATATTGCTCAGTTAAGTTAAGTTAAGTTAAAATACATAAAAAAAATAAACATAAGAAACCTTCAAAATATTCACATTATATCAGTAAACTCTTCCATATTTTTCCAAAAATTATGTAATATCTAATAAACAAATAAAAACATAGATTGCCTAAAATCACACTAAGTATATGAATAATTAGGATTGAGGAAACCTAGTGTTAAGACACTCCGCTCCCCACTTTTTTATTTTAATATATACCTTATTATAAAAATAATAAGGTATATATTAAAATTCATATTTTTAGGCCAATAATAAATAAATAGCTGTATCGTACACAGCATTCAACAGTAACTGTAATGTTTACAGTCCCTTGTTCTTTCGCAGAAAACATGAAGGCCTCATCTGTTATAAATTTGCTATATGTTAATCATAGCACCAACAGGTAAATTATAATCAAACTTAAATGATTACCAACTTGCAATCATTTCAATCACTATCAGCAGGTAGTTACATTTTGGTTTACTGTATATTTGTTTAAAAAAGTTATTATGCAATAATTTGTATGCATAGAATAAATTATGAATTTAAATTTAATTAAGCTTAAGCCATTGTGTTACAGTGAGAGAGAGAGAGCTTCTAACTTTAAAGTCAATAGTTGTGGGTTATATCCCCTGCCACTGAGTTCCGCCACTCAACATGCAGTATCTCAATATCAGGCAGGCATTAGAAAACATGAATTTCATAAAATAGATTCTCTCAGCCAGCTTTGCTATATACAAGACAAAGCATGATGCTAAAACAAAAATTGTAAAAAAAGGAAAAAGTAAGTGTTAATTGTAAAATAAAATGAATGTAAAGAAAATTAATATTTAAATTTTTAGTACACATAGAAAAAAAATGCATAACATATCTTTTTGTTTCACATAATGGTCCTTTGTTAAAGTAGTTATTTTCCGATACAACATATATTTCTTATAAGATACTAATAAAATTAGAGTATAATGCATTTTTAATTAAGAATACTAAATGATAATATACATTATAGATGAAATCATCTATATCAAATTTTAGGTCAAAATTAAAATATTTATAGTTACACAATAGTTTATGTAATATAATTGGAAGACGTTCTTTCCTATCATTATCAAAATTCGTATTGAAACGTTATATTTATAAAAAAATAAGTTTTATATTTCATATTCAATCTAACTAAATTTGAACGTTAAAATTTCATAATTTTTAATTTAATATTTTTTCTTAGAAGATATAAATGTAAAAAAAATAACAAATACAATAACGCAATGTATATTTCATATAAGATCTTGTACTGTATCGTGTTAATTCAGAATATGGAGAAAAAGCCGCAAAAATATTGAAAAACCGTAACGTATATGTTGGGCGTGGTCTTAATCGATTTTCTCAGGCGGTATAATTTATTTACATATATATTTAATATAAGCTCCAGCTATATTCTATCGTCGATCAGTTCTACGAATAAAATAACAAATGCTCAATGCAAATCTAAATTTATAGTACTTACATCGAGAGATTCCTTCGACGCCATTTTCACGCACAAACAATTTGACGTTTAATTTGTTGTTGACGTTTATTAAATGTTTTGCAGGGTCAATAGGATAAAATATTCGGATACTTGTCAAAGCCCTTACTAGATATTCCAAAGATATAAATATATATTCTTAAAATACTTAGAAAAACAATAAAAGATTTACGAAGTATTGTAAATTTGTAATATACATTTTTAGCTTTTCTTGCTTTGTTATATAAGTTATGTCTGATTTTATAATTGTCAATTATTTACAATCAAAACAATTTTGACATATACTTTTAGTGAAAGAAAAATAGTTCGACGCGTAAGAATTTCATAAAAATATTGAAAAGTACATTAAAATACGCTATGATAGTGATAAAATAAGATAACAATTATAAAATTTTATCGATAGCATTGTGGTGTTGTGTTAACTGGTGATTAATTGTTATTGATAATGGCTAACTAACAGTCTGGACCTGATTAACCGGAATCAAGAAAATCATAATAATTAAAAAAAAACAACATTATTATAGTATCGTCATAATGTGGCCGGTTAACAACTAAATATATTATTTAATAGTTAAACCTAAATAGATACTTGACAAGATGAGACTGAGAAGATTGTCAGCCTTTTTTTGGGCAACATGCATAATTGCGTTTATTTTTATTTTATATGTCGTTACGGATCTCAGCTTTAAGCTTCCTAGTATTAAGCCTGCTATGGTAGAGCCTGATGATGTAAGTATTCTTTTCAAGTATGATCAGCCATTTAAACATTGTACAAAGGACCACTATATCTAGATAGTATCACAAATAGAAGCAAAATAAAATATATCAATATTTAACATAATTTTAAGTACTTAAAATTAATTTCCAAAATAATATGTTATATGAATAAAATGTTAAAATAATAACACACAACATTGATCATTACAGTATGACTACTATAATAGTATTAGTATTGTTCCAATACCATAATTACACAATTATTTTGGTATATAATGAATTTCAGAATAAATGGTCATCATTTGAATCAAAGCTTCGAAACATTGAAAATGAATTGAATCAACATCATGCTGTTGTCGGTGAAATCAAGAGTGCAATGAACCAGATTGTAGAACATTCTGTTGAGTTTCATCCTCCTCAAAAGAGACCCAAGCCTGTTTACAAGGAACAAAACAAGATTAGAGAATTTAAAGTAGTTGGTGATGAACCTCCAAGAATGTTCAAGAAAATGAACATGTCTTATTGCCCTATATGGCATAAATCTTCTAAAACTGATGTGCAGGTAATAATCATTATTAATATTGTAAAGCTTGTGTGTTAACTTGATTAAAGGTGTTAATCTTAGGAACCACTGGTTCTCATTGAAATATTTATGGAGGAAGGTAATAAGCTAAATAACAATAATGTTCCCAATACTAAACATATCAATTGTTATTATGTAGATGTTATCAATGTATGAGAGGATCATGTTTGAAGATGTAGATGGCGGAGTTTGGAAGCAAGGTTGGAACATAGAGTATAAAGAAGATCAATGGAGTAGCAAAAACAAATTAAAAGTATTTATTATACCCCATTCTCATAATGATCCAGGTAAATGTTATAATTTGTGTAAATGATTGATTTTTTTATAAGATAATAAGAACTAGGTAAAAAATTTTTAATTACATTTTATATTAATTATATAAACTGTACTTCTTAACAGAGAAATCAAATATTTTACAATTATAAAAATTGTATTTCAGTGTTTATCTTAATTTACAATATTGAATATAGACATTAAAATGTATGTTATTATATTGTTGTTCTACAAACAGTCATATGATATAACAAATTTTATTGTTTTTTATTACTGTGTACTTTTATATTTTTAAAATTCTATCTTCATAAACAGGATGGATAAAGACTTTCGAGAATTACTACAAGACCCAAACAAAAGCAATATTTACAAATATGGTTGAAAAATTGAAAGAAGGTGTTGGCAGGAAGTTTATTTGGGCTGAAATTAGTTATCTTTCACTTTGGTGGACTACAGATGCTACTGAAAAGGAAAAGGCAGCTTTCCAAAGGTATAGAAGCTATATATTCATATGAGCAATTACTATAAATATTCATAGAAGCTATATTTTTTTTGTCTTTACGCTGTATCCTGCATATAGCAGGATAGGTCAAGGGAACCAGGGACACTTTGGTCCCATTAAGACAGTTCTGTTTACCACTTTCCCCACAAATTCTCAAAATGCTAAAAAGGCATTCGGTGCTGAGTGGCAGAATTCAACATTGTTTTTTATCTTGTCACCATAGTGAGAAAATAAAAATATTTCGTTCCCTGAGTGGGGCTCAAACCCGCAACCACCGCGTTTACAGTCTCATGGTTTGGCACATACACAGGGGGACCCTAATACTTACTAAAAATGGTAATTGTGGTTTTATTTCTAAACATCCATTTGGAAGAAACATTATGTTTAAAATAATTCAATTTTGCTTGTCTGTTAAGATAAAGCACTTTGTGTTATTATATATTCTTTAAAAACAACAAATAATCCATTTCAAAAATAATTAATTGACACATTATATGAATAAATATTTAATAAAGCCGCAAATGAGTTAAAAATAACTACAACCAACTGTTTAAACATAATATATATACATTTTAAATAATTATTATACATGTGTCTTACTAAAAACACATCAGTAAAAAAATTTACCTACTATTAAAAAATAAAATGCTAAGGTAGTTTTATATTATACCCATGCATGTAGTAGGTAGGTTGGTAGGCAGAGGGAACTTTAAAAAGGAAAGGGAAAATTCTCTATTTGAAATAATTCATTAACTTGAGAAGGAATCGAATCAACAGCCGTCCCATATATTAAAACGCGGCCCCTGTGCCATGACTACTTTAGTTATGACTTATGTACACAAAAACTTATATTTTCAGTTTGCTAAAATCAGGCCAAATTGAAATAGTGACGGGTGGATGGGTTATGAATGACGAAGCTAATTCCCATTGGCTCTCCATTATAGAGCAACTGACAACAGGACATCAATGGTTGCTAGATAATTTAGGTTATATACCTAAAAATGGCTGGGCCATAGATCCTTTTGGCCATTCTAGCACTCAGCCATATTTACTGAAGCTCTCTGGTATCGAAAATTCAGTTATACAAAGAATACATTATAGAGTAAAGAAGGAACTTGCTGCAAATAGACAATTGGAGTTTAAGTGGAGACAGTTGTGGGGTGAGATTTCAACTGTTTTTATTTATGGGAAAAACTATAGTTTATTGGAGCAAAAATGGGGAATGGAATATTTTTATGTTCTCCCATTCTCCTTCCTACTTAAGCAAAAAAAAAAATTATCTAAAGATATATTCTAAAACACCTTTTATATTTTGTGGACATTTTCAAACTTATATTCTACATTAAAAATAGAAACATATTTAAGAACACTTATAGAATTTTCTATGTAATTGTCTTACCACTAGGCCATGAATTCTTATCATGCCACATATAGCGTCTTATATATATGTTAGCGTATCTATAGGGACACTTATACAATATCCCGTTACGCAGAAAATAATTGCTTATGTTTGATATTTTTTTAATTTACAACAAGTTAGGATTTCAAGTAATAAAAACTACAATAGACAGAAAAATAATCACCAGCATCTTAGCTTAACAGCCGTAGTTCGTGTTACCTACAAAATAGGATTCATTCTAAGTTAATACAAGAACAGAGTAATAATTAAATTTAAAATAGCAACCAACAGCTTCATAAAGATTTTTATATAACAATAACAATTTGCTTAACATAAATAGAGTAATCGATTGTTAATTTGCGTCTTAATTACAAAGATAATACTTAAGTGTATCAAATGTGTACTTGTATTAAATGAGGTGATTGTGGCGCAGAGGGACAGAATCTGATTGTAATCGTGATGGTTGTTGGTTCGATTCCAACTCGAGGCTTTGAATTTTTTTAATTTCCTCACTGTGATATGAAAAAGCACGTTATTGAGTTCCACCACTAAACACGCATTGTTTCGAATTCAGACGGTAAATGGTGAAGGAGTGTTCTAAACACTTGTTCCTTCTTATCTACCATACCTACGTAGTATGAAGTGTACATTATTATAACTAGCGGACGCGCGCAGCTTCGCTTGCGTATTTAGGAGAGAATTCCAAAAAACCAAGAAACATGTGTTCAATGAAATATTTTTAAGAGTCTAAATTTCAAATTTTATAAAAATCGGTGGCGATTTAATGATTTTCCATATAAATTTTCAACCCCTTATTTGCACCCTGAGGGGTGAATTCTAGAAAACCATGAAACATATGTTCAATTAAATATTTTTAAGAGTCTAAATATAAAATTTTTTAAAAATCGGTGGGGATTTAAGAATTTTCCCATACAAACTTTCAACCCCTTATTTGCACCCTTAGGGGGTGAATTCTAGAAAACCATGAAACATGTGTTTAATTATATACGTTTAAGAGTCTGAATTTCAAATTTTATAAAAATTAGTGACGATTTAAATAAAACGTATACAAACTTTCAACCCCTTACTTGCGCCCTTAGGGGGAGAATTCTAGAAAACAATGAAACACAAAACAATTTTATAAAAATCGGTGCCGATTTAATTTTTTTTCCATACAAACTTTGAACCCCTATTTTACCCCTTTAGGGTTAAAATTTTTCAAAATCCCTTCTTAGTGGATGTCCAGATTACGAAAGTAAACATTGTCCAAATTTAACGTTTCTACCATCAGCGGTTACGGCTGTGCGCGCGTCTTACCTCAGTCAGTGAGGACAAGTCCTTTTATGTATATAGATAATTATGATATTTGTGTTTATTTATGAGGACGTAGTGTACTGGAATATCGAGAAACTGCGAACGTAATGGTTGTGGGTTCGATCCCCACTTCTAAAAATGTTTATATTTAATTTTTTGTATTTCCCCATCTTTGTATGATAAAGCGCTGTGTTTAGTTTCGTCGTTTTGCCCAGAATGTCTCAAGTTATGATGGAATGCGGAAAGTAAAGTGTGATGGCAGTGAGGAAAATTACATACTAATAAATGTATATTTTATATTTTTGTAGATGGTATTGGCCACACTGATATGTTTACACATATGATGCCTTTCTATTCGTACGACGTTCCTCATACTTGCGGACCGGATCCAAAGGTATTATAGCACATTACACAAAAAAATGTTATTTAATTATATCAGACTACATTCTTATTTTATTTCTGCCTGTCATTCATTAGACCTAACTTATAAAATATAAGTTATAATAAAAACTAAACAATATTTTACTATATTTATCAAATTTTATATTACAGGTCTGTTGTCAGTTTGATTTTAAAAGGCTACCAGGTAATGGAGTTACTTGTCCGTGGGGTATTCCACCTAGAAAAATATCCCAGAAGAATGTAGATGAAAGGTAAAATTTATTTATATGTTTTTTTAAACTCAACTTTCCATACAGTTATTTTTTTTGTTGTAATAAAGTGAACTTAGACAAACGCACCATATAATATTATACCACACATAATATTTTTGTATATTTTCTCTAGTACTGAAACAGTTCATGACAATCTAAAACTATAAAGAAGACCGTCGTGATGTAGTGGCACAGTGGTTGACAATGAATAAAACACGGTAGTGTGTTCAATCCCCACCTGGAAAAATAAATTAGTTTTATATTTCCTTTGGTGACAAGACGAAACGCGATACTTAGAATTGGGCTGAATTTAATGAGTAAAAAATGCGTTGCATATTTGGTATTCTCTATATGTAGGATAAAGCGTGAAGCCAATGCCATATAATATAAAAAACAATATTTCCACAACAGATCATTCATGATACTAGACCAGTGGCGTAAAAAAGCCCAGCTGTACCGAAGTAACGTGGTCCTCGTGCCTCTCGGTGATGACTTCAGATACGATCGTGCGAATGAATGGGACAACCAGTACCAAAACTACGAGATGATCATTGACTATATAAATAGCAATGATGGGTGGAATGCTGAGGTAAGGTCACGAGACTTTATTCATGTCTATCCCACAAATAAAGTTCCATTGAGTTTCTTGCGCCGGCTTTTGGCAGGTCTGAGTCTGACATTAACTTTAGTGAATCATTCCACTTTACAAAATAATTATACTTGTATTTCGCAAACAGTTATTGAGAATTTGAAATATATATTCGATAGGTATAAGAGAGATCTCATAATTTTTTAAAGTAAAATTGGTATTTTTTTTAATATTTATTTTATACTAGTTTTGATTGGAGGCTTTTTTATTTTTATTCCAACTCAAATTTATGTGATTTAAGCCATTTTGGCCTATATTTAAAATGTTTTCCTAATTTGATAATCAGTAATCATGTAGTTATTATAAACATATAGGCAATTAACATAATTTAATTTCTAAGTTTACATTTTTTATGGCACTTTAAACTATTTTCAATAATTAAAACTAATTATAAAATTTAATTTAGGTTCAATTCGGTACACTCCAAGATTATTTCAAAGCTTTACACGAGGAGACCAAGATAGCCGACTTCCCGGTACTCTCAGGCGATTTCTTCACGTACGCGGATAGGAACCAGCACTATTGGAGCGGGTATTTCACCTCGAGGCCGTTTTACAAGAGCATGGATAGAGTGCTTTTGGCGTATTTGAGGTGAATGGATATAAATGTTTGTATATAAAAAAAGTGTTATTAAAATAATAAAGAATTATTATTTTATTAACTGACAGCTGTTGAAATTGAAAATAGTGTTATGCATATACATTTTTTGTGAATACAATAACAAAT
>HE670214.1:56128-72209 GCA_000313835.2 Heliconius melpomene melpomene
AACTAACTAAACAATTTTCTATGTAATTGTCTTACCACTAGGCCATGAATTCTTACCATGTCACATATAGCGTCTTATATATATGTTAGCGTATCTATAGGGACACTTATACAATATCCCGTTACGCAGAAAATAATTGCTTATGTTTGATATTTTTTTAAATTTACAACAAGTTAGGATTTCAAGTAATAAAAACTGCAATAGACAGAAAAATAATCACCAGCATCTTAGCTTAACAGCCATAGTTCGTGTTACCTACAGAATAGGATTCATTCTAAGTTAATATAAGAACAGAGTAATAATTGAATTTAAAATAACAACCAAGAGCATCATAAAGATTTCTATATAACAATAACAATTTGCTTAATATAAATAGAGTAAACAATTGTTAATTTGCGTCTTAATTACAAAGATAATACTTTAAGTGTATAAAATGTGTACTTGAATTAAATGAGGTCATTGTGGCGCAGAGGGACAGAATCTGATTGTAATCGTGATGGTTGTTGGTTCGATTCCAACTCGAGGCTTTGAATTTTTTTCATTTCCTCACTGTGATATGAAAAAGCACGTTATTGAGTTCCACCACTAAACACGCATTGTTTCGAATTCAGACGGTAAATGGTGAAGGAGTGTTCTAACACTTGTTCCTTCTTATCTACCATTCTTACGTTGGGTGCAGTGTATATTATAATAATTATGATATTTGTGTTTAATTATGAGGACGTAGTGTACTGGAATAGCGAGGAACTGCGTACGCAATGGTTTTGGGTTCGATCCCCACTGCTAAAATGTTTATATATTTTTTTTTTATTTCCCCATCTTTGTATGATAAAGCGCTGCGTTTAGTTTCGTCATTTTGCCCAAAATGTCTCAAGTTATGATTGAATGCGGAAAGTAAAGTAAAGTGATGGCAGTGAGGAAAATTACATACTAACAAATGTATATTTTATATTTTTTGTAGATGGTATTGGCCACACTGATATGTTTACACATATGATGCCTTTCTATTCGTACGACGTTCCTCATACTTGCGGACCGGATCCAAAGGTATTATAGCACATTACACAAAAAAATATGATTTAATTATATCAGACTACACTCTTATTTTATTTTTGCCTGTCGTTAGACCTAACTTATAAAATATAAATTATAATAAAAACTAAACAACATCTTACAGTATTTATCAAATTTTATATTTCAGGTCTGTTGCCAGTTTGATTTTAAAAGGCTACCAGGTAATGGAGTTACTTGTCCGTGGGGTATTCCACCTAGAAAAATATCCCAGAAGAATGTAGATGAAAGGTAAAATTTATTTATATGTTTTTTTAAACTCAACTTTCCATACAGTTATTTTTTTTGTAGTAATAAAGAGGATTTAGACAAACGCACCATGTAATATTATAGCACACATAATATTTTTGTATATTTACTCTAGTACTGAAACAGTTCATGACAATCTAAAACTACAAAGGAGAACGCCGAGATGTAGTGGCACAGTGGTTGACAATGAATAAACCACGGTAATGTGTTCACCACCTGGAAAAATAAATTATTTTTATATTTCCTTTGGTGACAAGACGAAACGCGATAATAACACGGAATGTCGTCGAATTGGGCTGAAATTAATGAGTAAAAAATGCGTTGCACATTTGGTATTCTCTATATGTAGGATAAAGCGTGAAGCCAATGCCAAATAATATAAAAAACAATATTTCCACAACAGATCATTCATGATACTAGACCAGTGGCGTAAAAAAGCCCAGCTGTACCGAAGTAACGTGGTCCTCGTGCCACTCGGTGATGACTTCAGATACGATCGTGCGAATGAATGGGACAACCAGTACCAAAACTACGAGATGATCATTGACTATATAAATAGCAATGATGGGTGGAATGCTGAGGTAAGGTCACGAGACTTTATTCATGTCTATCCCACAAATAAAGTTCCATTGAGTTTCTTGCGCCGGCTTTTGGCAGGTCTGAGTCTGACATTAACTTTAGTGAATCATTCCACTTTACAAAATAATTATACTTGTATTTCGCAAACAGTTATTGAGAATTTGAAATACATATTCGATAGGTATAAGAGAGATCTCATAATTTTTTAAAGTAAAATTGGTATTTTTTTTAAATATTTATTTTATACTAGTTTTGATTGGAGGCTTTTTTATTTTTATTCCAACTCAAATTTATGTGATTTAAGCCATTTTGGCCTATATTTAAATTAATAATGTTTTCCTAATTTGATAATACTGATTATATGTTTATATGTTTACAATAACTACATTGATTGCCTATATGTTTATAATAACTACATGATTACTGAATCATGTAGTTATTATAAACATATAGGCAATTAACATAATTTAATTTCTAAGTTTACATTTTTTATGGCACTTTAAACTATTTTCAATAATTAAAACTAATTATAAAATTTAATTTAGGTTCAATTCGGTACACTCCAAGATTATTTCAAAGCTTTACACGAGGAGACCAAGATAGCCGACTTCCCGGTACTCTCAGGCGATTTCTTCACGTACGCGGATAGGAACCAGCACTATTGGAGCGGATATTTCACCTCGAGGCCGTTTTACAAGAGCATGGATAGAGTGCTTTTGGCGTATTTGAGGTGAATGGATATAAATGTTTGTATAAAAAAAAAGTGTTATTAAAATAATAAAGAATTATTATTTTTATTAACTGACAGCTGTTGAAATTGAAAATAGTGTTATGCATATACATTTTTTGTGAATACAATAACAAATTTTAATAGTAATTTATTTTACATTGCTGTTAACTTGACTCTGTAGATTATATTGAATAGGTACTATGTAAATACAAAGAGTATAGTTAAAGAAGAAGTGGCATATTCAGGGCGGCGGAGATAATCACAGGCCAGGCGGTGTCGTCGCAGTCGGTCAGCCACATCACGGCGCTACAGCTGCGTGACCGCGTGGAGGTGGCGCGCCGGGCGCTGGCTCTGTTCCAGCACCACGATGGCATAACGGGCACCGGCCGGGATGAGGTTCATGATGATTATGCTGAGAGGTAGGATAAGGAATTACTTTTTCTCCAAATATAAATTTTACACTTTTTTTATTCAATATTGTTATACTAAATGAATGATACATTTTAATTAAAAAACGATATATTACATTTTAAACCATATTATCCAAAGGCCGTATTTATATTATCCCAATAAAACCAATTGCATTAAATAAATAAAAAATATCATTTACAGAATGCTACAAGCAATTAAATACAGTCAATCAACGATTCAACAAGCAGCATATCATCTTTTGAAACAGCCAACAATACAGGATCAAACACAAGAGGACGTTTACTTCGACGTGGACGACATATGGCGGAAACATGACGAGATACCCGCAAGGATAACAATTACGCTGGATGTCATGTCGCCTTCTAGAAGGATAGTGTTATACAATGCTCTGACGTTCAATAGATACGAGGTTTTGACTGTTCACGTTTCGACGCCGCATGTTGAGGTATTTCATTTTTTTAGTTTGACGCTGTATCCCCCATGTACCAGTGTACGTGTACATAGTGTTAAAACACTGTTGTTCACTATTCGTCCAATATTTGACATATTGTATGCGTAGATTAATATGTTAAAATTACTACAATTGACCTAAAAAACAAATTATAGCGTTATATTATAAGTTTAACAATAAAAATCTTATTGTAGATATAAGATTATTTTATTGAGTAGTTGAGTTGCGCTTCTTAACTCGCAATGCCCACAAAATTCAGCACGGAGTGTCTTAACACTAGGTTCTCAGGTTCCTTCATCCTACCCTCCTGTGTGGATACAGCGTGATGCTATTATTTTTATAAAATTATCATTAAATAGTCAAACTTTTTATCCTTGCCTTGACTTTTATCACTACATATCGTCATACTGCGTGCTGTTTAATCTATAATTTAGCCTTTTATTTTAAATTCCATTCACAAAACCTATACGTCCTAACGTTGCACTAATAAATAATACGACTTCCAGGTGTTCGATCCAGATGGTAATCCAATTATGGCCCAAATTTCTCCCGTGGTTAGTGGCGAAAAACGTCTAGGCTTCGCTGCCAATAAATTCCAACTGTCGTTCCCCGTCACTGTGGAAACGCTCGCCATCACTATATATACCGTGTCGCTGAGAGACAGCATGTCCATTAATAAGTGAGTCAAGTCTATTGATTTTATTTTCTTTGTTATTTGTATATTTTAAAGTAAATCATTATTGGGTTGTACTAACTACACTGTACTGCATTCTCATAGAATGTAAACACAACGGTTGTGGTTCGATTCCCAGCTGTGGGATGAACTAGTGGAAAAAATTGGGAGAAAAATGGGGAACGAAATTACATAATAAAAGGTTTCCTTTGGGTATTCAGCTATATTTGAGATACAGCATAAACATTAAAAACATTAACGGAACAAAAACCATTTCAGATACACATCATACTCCCGCATCCGCATCTACAACGCAGACTACTGGTCCATAGACCTGCCGAAGGTGTTCGCCCTCCAGCAGATAGCCGCTCGCCTCACTGATGACGTCACGCTGCAGGCGGGCAACGGCACGCGCGTATTGGCCTCCAGCGCGGGGCTGCTGAAGGCGCTGGTGGCGCCAGATGGGAAGACCACGCCAGTTCACATGGATTTTGTTCAGTTAGTTTTTGCTTTATGGTCGAAGAATCGTGGCCGCCCTGAAGTTAGCTGTCGATTTGATTTTAAAATTTTTCTATCTTCTTTGTTTTTGTCCCAAGTGAACATTGCTGAAAAGTTCTTAAAGCCTAGCCTAACCTTAAAGCCTTCAGGGCGGCCACTTTACGGCGGCCAACACACGTTATATGGATGGAAATAAAAAGTAGTAGTTCTTTTTTAATCTCATCTCTTTTTCTTAACAAAACACATTTGAAACTTTGTTTTACCTAAGTAATTTAATAGTACTTAACAGTGAGACTCATGAATACATTTGAACACAATAAAAGATGATTCTTACGAGGCCGTTGTGGCTCAGTGGCACAGCGTTTGTCTGTAAGCGCTATGTTTGTGGATTCCATCCCCACTTGGGAGCATGTTTTTTTTTTATTTTTCATACTAGCCAAACACAAAAGCGTGGTAAGTACAGCCACACAATTGGGACGAAAATTAGAAAACTAGTTTCCCTCTGCCTATTCTGTTAGATGCAAGGTACAGCGGGAAACTAAAAAAATCAATAAAATAAATTTCTATCTAAATAGGTATGACACACAAAAAGCTCAAGACAACAACAGTGGGGCGTACCTATTCATCCCGGACGGACCTGCAACCCCCTTCAAAACAGATGCCTTCCCGGAGATGGTCATTATAGAAGGACCCTTCAAAGCTTCCTTGTATTCTGGTTTGATTGGAGCTAAAACTGCGGAGATTGTACTAGCGGTAAGAGGCCATTCATTTTTTTTCTGCTTCACTCTGTATCCCGCATATTCCCGATTTTTGGTCAGCAAGGTAGGCAGAATTAAGCTAGTGTTAGGAGTCTGCTCAGCACTCTCCGCAGAATTCTCCGCTTTCCATATACACTAAGTTCAGTCTGGCTATACGAGATATAATGTAAAACTAAAAGAAATGGCCATATAAGGGTTCCGTTTTACCTTTTGAGGTACCCTAAAAAAGACTACTATATAGTTTCGTCTATAGGATTTCGGTATGTTTAGTGGTTTTTACCTGAAAATGAAACTAACAATAAATTTATAATATTAATACTAGAATTCACTTTTATAAATATAACATTTTATTTGCAGATCTCACTATACAATAATCCGACCTTACCCCACACAGAGGTAGAAATAAGCAACACTCTACAAATAGACCCACAAGTGGATGACATAGAATTAGCAATGAGATTCTCAACTGGAATTAAAAATGGCGATGTGTTTTATACCGATGTTAATGGGATGCAGGTGATTAAATAAGAAACATTTATAGGTGGGAAATTAAAAGTAAAAATGTAATTTTGTTGCAAGGAATTTTTGATGGAGTATTTTTTGATGATTGTTAGTTATTGCAACATTCTGTATCGAAATATCAAATTTATGATGTTGTAACACTTTAATTGTACCGTATATATATAATTGTGTATAAGTGTGTATAAGATTGATTAACGTTATTGCATCTATTAAAAAGATGCGGATTTCTGGGATACAAATTTTATTCAAATATTATTTAAATTATGAAAATTACAAGTAAAAACCTTATTTTTATGGAATCAAGAAGGTTTAATTTATATGAAATCTGTCTATTATTTACTATAAAAGATCATAAATTTTGACATAAACAAAAATGCTTTAATTTGTCAAGAATTTAAAATAGTATATAATACAATAAAAACTTTACCCATATGTCATTTTTTATCTTAAAGTTGATCAAACGCCGGTATTTTGAGAAGCTTCCACTACAAGCCAACTACTACCCGCTGCCCGCGGCTGCCTACCTCCAGGACGATAATACCCGCCTTACAATACTCACATCTACCCCGCTGGGTGTAGCTGCCTTACAGCCTGGACAGATTGAGGTATTAAACGAAAAAAATTTCAATATGCAACAAACATCCATACGCACTAACCTCCATATTTATAACATTATTATTAGATTACAGTAGAAAAGAAAAAATACACATCATGTTTGCAATGTATCAATATCAAATTTAATTTCCAGATAATGCAAGATCGCCGTCTCAGCAGAGATGATAACCGCGGCCTCAATCAGGGCATTTTGCAAAATCCACGCGTCCGACATACCTTCAGGCTCATAGTGGAACATGCTAATCATCCTTGTGCGGTATGCAAATATGGATTTGAAGGGGCCTTGTTTAAATAACGTCACACAATTTTTATGCCTTTTTAACTTCATTCCCGTACTTGTCAGATTTTTTTTTAAAAAACCACTTAACGCTTCGTCTATCAGATCAGGTTAATGAAATTAATTCGGTCCCAATAAGTAAAGATTGATTTTGATTGATTGGTTCGCTTAACACTAGTGTCTCACTGTCTACCCTGCTGTATAACAGAATTATATATAGCAGGATGTGTAAGTCTTAAAAAAAAATCATTCGAGATTAGTCGTGGCGCAGGGGCACAAGCGTGTGACTGTAAACGTGACAGATTACGGGTTCGATTCCCACTCGGAGAAATTAAATATATACTATTTTAATTTCTTCGCTCTGGTGTCGAAACAAACAGCGGAAACCGCGGCTCAACAAGTAATGCCTGCACAATTCGGTGGAAAGTGGAGAGCAGAGTGTCTTAACACTAGGCTCCCTCTGCCAACATGCGAAATACAGTGTTAAGATAAAAAAGAAATGTATAAATAATAATAATAATCCCACAGCCGCGAACAGAAGACACACAAACGGAAGGCAGCGGGCAGCTCTCTTTAGGAGCTCACGTCACACAACAAATGCTGTTACAACCGCTAGTTGTAATGCATTACACAGCTAATGAGAACTTTCCGCGGCCATTTTACTCGCGGTCCTTAGTCAGTGCGCCTGATTTGTTGTTGGTGGCCTTCCGGTCTCATGTCACTGGCAAGGTAAGGGAAGACTTGAATAATGCATGGGCAGGGGCGTATCAAGAGATATTTTTTGAGGGGAGGCCTGGACTAGAGTTTTGATAGCAAAATTATTGGAGGGGGTACCAGACTATTCTGGACTTAGTATGATCCGCCTCGCCAAGCCTCTTCTTATGCCATGCTTGGGTTTATTTAACAAATTTGAATATTGAAGGTAAATAATGTTATTATAAATCGGTAAGGTACAATCTTACTACTAGCTATAGATTAAAATTTACATACCAACATGCCTCAATTAAGGTTTATTTTAGCCATGTGATTAGTTAATAGTAACAAATGCTACAAGAATAGCGTGTACATAACCAATAAAACATTATTTTCTCTTTTGTGATGCTCCATTTTATACACTGCTTGTTTTCTCTGCGGCTTTGCCGGCGTAGTCAAAAGAAAATAAATATTGTATGTGGATACATTCCAAGTGTCTGATGTCATTGTCATTCCAAGTGAGTGATGTACACTCTGCAGCAGTCGGGTCACAGCCAGCAATCGAACCCACAACCGCTTACAGTAGTTAATAAAGAATAATCTAATGAAACTGATTTTTTTTTCCCCTATAATATGTGTTTTCTAAACAATTTCCAGACAAAAGACGGCACGCTGGTGCACGGCATGGGCGTGTCGCTGTCGCGCGCGCACTTCGACACGTGTTTCGGGGACAAGACCGTGCCTGTGTGGTACTCGCTTGTCGAGGGACGGGTATGACATGTTTGACTATATCATATTTTAAATAATATGATAATAATATGACGTCATCGTACTTACTTAAAATCGCTCAGATTAAAAAATATATATATTATGGCATTTATCGATTAAATAAAAATATTTATATATTTTTATAATAATTTATTAAGTCCGTGAGATCGAATTGAATAAATCATATATTTATTTCCAGCTCGCCCTGTCCGACATGATAGATGTGAAGGAAGGTCAATCGTTCGAGAGTTCATTAACGTTCGCGCACGTCCACTCGCAGGGCTCCAACCTCGTGGCGCTCTGCCCCTTGGAAATACGCTCCTTGTTTATAAATCATACACTTAAACATACATAAACTGTTTTTGGAAAACATTTGTATCATGCATAACAGATTAACTAGGATTTTTATCTTAATTATTATTATTGTGATATTCAATATTTCCTATATTCATTATTGTATGGCTTCATGTTTCAATATGGAAGTAGTTTGAAATTCAAAATTTAACTAATATTTTTCCATTAAATTAATGTTTTCTGTAATGTCCGCAGGTATTTTAATAAATTTGCTAAAATTCATATGTTCATGTTAAAAGTAACACAAGTACTTATTTATGAATGCAGTGCAAAGTACATATGTTGCATGCATGTATATGTATATTAAGAAATCGTTTATGTTAATGACGTATTGTAAATTTTTTTGCAACTTAAAAATATTTTTAGAATATTTTGATTAAGCTGTGACTTTTAGATAATTTATATAGAATAGAAAATACGTCCAATTTCCTTTTTTTTGTTTTGTTTTTATTATAATGAATGCTTCTTAAATGCAAATATAAAAAAGTAGAAGTTTAATCCAAATCAAATTGTAGGATATAGGAATAAGCAGGTTTATTCATTTAAATGTTGAATTACACATATTTAATCCGTTAGATGACGTTGTATTCAGTAAATATAATATTAATATGAATATTAACGCACAATTTAGTGATTACCGTGAACACGAGCTGGTACCTGGCATGCGAGTACCGACTATTGTTAGAAGAAAGTGAGCTAACAGTGAATCTAGATCTAGATCATAAGAAAGAAACGCGTATGCTAACTACAAAAATAATTTAGTTTTTTTTTTTCAACTTCACACGCTATATCCCGCATGTAGCAGGGTAGCCAGAGGGCGCCTATTGCTAAGACACTTCTCCTCACTTTCCGCTGAATTCTGGAGGTATTGATGAGTGGCGGATCTGAACGCCCCGCTTTGCCTCGAATCCAGAGCGAAGAAATGAATGTTTTAAACATTTCATTTCTTCGAATAGGTATCGAACTTACAACTTATCTTGTGTCCCTGGGCCATGGCTGGCTTTTGTTTTTATAACATATATTTATGAAATTACTTTTGCAGTTTGACAAGGAAGATCAGTATCAAATTAGTATTCTAGTGTATGGCATGCGAGCTACGAGCACGTGCCTCATGGGCGCACAACATAAACATGACATTTTAGTATATTTGGTGTTTCAATTTGTCAATATATTATATTCTAATAAACGATATATATATATTTGATACTGTCAGTGATTCTCTTCTCAAAATGAATCACATTTATATGGATTCAAAAAATATTTTAAATTCTTATATTTCAAAGTTTTCTTTTCAATGTCATAAGCAATTCTTAATGCTAAGTAAATTAATGTTTAATCTTATGATTATTTCTGTAATACACGATGCCGAGATGTTTTTTTTGAGGCCTCCTTGTACATTTCTTTATTTCTTTGTCCATTATCTTTATATTATTAATGCGTATTTATTGCAAAAAATTATTCCGTAGATTTTTTTGAGTATATTTTTATGTCAATTTACCATATTTCATATTTTTTATATGTAAAATTACTTTACGTATACGTCATCATAAAAACTTGTGGAATTACCATTTCAAGTTTGTTTGTTACATTATGTACATATATACCTAATACTGTGTACTTTCAATTTTTAAATACATACTTTGTAAATATAAACGTTTGAACAATAAGAAATTTGTTTTATTAATCTCCCTTCTAACTGTCCTGCCTCTAATATTAATAGAATTCTTAATAAATAATGTCGACTTGATTGTACAAATACAATTCTATCAATTTTTTTCTCAATAATTCCATTCCATAATTCTCAATTTCAAAAACAGACTTATTTCAATGCAAAACTATTGCGACCTTATTGTATTTATTGATAACAGAAAGAGATAGAGAATAAATAAATCCAGCCTACTTACTCCTAATTCACATAAAGTATTGTCAAAATCAAACGTATGAGCAGACTAGGAAACATCATATTTCAAATTAAATCTCATTTTTTATTTCACCTTCACGCTGTATCCTGCATGTAGCAGGGTAGAGGGAGCGGTGTGTTAAGCTCCGCTCCCCACTTTCAGCCGAATTTTGGAACAATTGCGTGTTGAGTGGCGAAACTTTATGCCGCGCTTTGTCTCGACACCTAAGCAAAGAAGTGAAAATATTAAATATTTTATTTCCTCAACTGTGAATCGAACCCACAACCTGTCGCGTTTACACACACGCTCGAGCGGCACGACTGGCCAAATCTCACTATGAGCGAAATAGAAAGGATTATAAATATAATAAATAAACCTTTTCCGTCTAAATATATTAATTACAGCTTACATAAAAATACTAAGAATTATCACAGCTATTTATTTAATACTAGCACACAATTTGGTTTAAATTTACATTTTATTTTCATTTGAACAGTTAATTTTTATTTAATACTAGCACATTTATTTAATACTAGCACACAATTTGGTTTAAATTTACATTTTATTTTCATTTGAACAGTTAATTTATAATTTTACAAACTAATTAAATATACTTATAGCGGAATGAATAAATTAATACCTAACACCTTTGGAAACTCGATTTGGAATTTGCATTAAATTAATAAATAGGAACTAATTTATAATTTTTAAGCATGCCATCACTTTTAATACAATGTATTTAAATTCTTTATTTCTTATTTCATCAAAGCTGTCCATAAATGTGTGACGTTACACGTTAGGAAGGATGAGAGGTCGATGAAGTGTGATGTCATCGTTTTTTTTACTAATTGTGAAACGACATTTCAAAACATAATATATAAATATAATTTCGTAAATTTCTGGTGCTTTATTTTGATAATTTATAGGTATCTACACATAAATTGTGACGTCACACGAGGTAAGCACCGCACAAACGAGGCCAATAAATCACTAAATTTAATTGACGCAATACTTACCGGCGACATTTTAATTTTAATTTAAATAAGTGAAGAATATTCGTGTAGAAATGGTAAAACTGTCGAAACAATACATTGTATCACGTTCGTAACATCTTACAGGTCTATAATGGCAATCAATTTTGTACTATCAACAATTAAAACGTCTTATTATTTACTATATCAAATAAACATAGAATTAAGATAATTATGTCTATTGGTCAATATATCTCGAGACAAAAGCAATATATGGAAAATCAATGAACACATTATAATCTACATTTGAATTCGGTTTTAGGTACATTTAGTAGTGATATTAAATATTTAGAATCAATACAAAATTAAACATTAAATCAATTATGGCTTATCGCATTATGTATTTGTTATATCTAAATACTAATTAAAGTTAAGTCAGGAATACAAAGAAGTTTGAAAAAGCCTTATTTTAATATAACATTGTTAGTTTTCATTTGAGCATTTTTTTCTACAATTTCGCTTTAACCTCTTGATTTATGATAACTGCGTTTTCATTTGGGAATTGAATGGTTATTTTTGATAAGATCGAATTTAACAACTGACGGTAGCTTTCCAGTTTTCCCCATACCACCTCGTATGTTACTTGTTTTCTGTAAAAAAAAGTATTTACATTATAATGTATTAAATTTTATTTATAATCATCTAATGATGTATGATGAACGTAAAAAATGTCCTTCAACATATTTATTAGTAGTAAGTCATGAAGTACAATACTTTTTTTGAAAACATAAAAATTTGAACGTAGCAAGATTGAAAATTTGAACGTAGTAGAAGCCGCCCACGACCCCATGTAACACCAGAGGAGCTACAGGTGCGTTGCCGGCCTTACGTAATTAAATACACTTACAATTTTTTTTCAAAGACCAAAAATATTTTAAAGAATCCATAAAAAAATGTATTAGTTTACATTCAAATATTGTGTTTTGCAAGAATTCTGTGTTACTACAAATAAATTAACTAACCCAAGTTCGGTATTGAACCTACAACAAAGAAACTAGTAAATAAACATACTTATTCCGTTTAATAAGCGCCCCACGGAGCACGAGTCCCTGTACACAGTTAGATATGACCTGCAGACTGAGGCAGTACGGGTGTTGACGACTTTTTTCCGCACGTTCTTGCGTTAGTCGTAATAGATGCTTGTGTTCACATTTCTTGTGCTGAAAAGATAATAGAGATTTGAGGCCGTCATGGCGCTGAAGCACAAGCGTGACTGTAAACGCGACGGTCGTAGGTTCGAATCCCATTCGGGGGAATGAAGTGTGTTTAATATTTCAACAGTCAATATGTAATGTGTCGAAAATTAGGCGGAGCGTGGGGAATGAAGTGTTTTGACAATGATTTCCTCTGCCTACACTATGTACCTATAGCGTAGAAAAAGTTCTTAAAAAAACTAGATCTTCTTTCTAGTACACGAGGTTAGGTCACTCGAAATAGGGATACCTGATTACACTGTTTAAATTAGGTGCTCCACATCCAGTGTCCTACATAATGTAGTGCACTAGTATTGTGAGGCCAGTACTGGCGGAGAGACAGAAAAATAGAAGAAAAAGTAAATATTAATTCATACCTCGGCCATAATTTCAATACAAGTTGCCATGGTAGTGAGGGCAGGCGTCAGCGCCCATCGCAATAGACACTGCAGTTCTTGATTTGAGCCCTGCTCGTATGTTTCCGTTAATACGTTGTTTTTTATACAATAGTCTAATGTCTTCTTGAATTTCTAAACAAAAAAATTATTAAATGTAATCTATGTGGATAAATAGAAATAGAAATTATTACTTGAGAACATCTTTAGACAATAATTCAAAATGCAATATTTATAGAAGCACTATTTTTATATACACAAATGTATAAACAGTCAATAAATGCTTAAAAATGACATCCAACGATTTAATTGTAGAATCTCTTTCACATTTAATACATTACAAAATGAAAAAAAAAGTAGACATCTAGTCCTATTTTCGGCACCATAATAAATATTTATTAATAAGAACAAAAAGTTTAACAAACCCAAAAACTACTATAGGAACAACAATAAAATTATCATTATTTCCAAAAATAAGGGTATCGGTCGAAATTGAGAATATTAACTCACCTCTTCTTCGGTCTTTTCCAAATAAAAGAACTCGTGTCGTAATAATTTTCTCAAGCAGTGGTAATCAGCAGATATGGTGTCTATAACAAATTGATACATTTTTTTTTTATTTTACGATTTTTTTAATCAAATATAAAAAAATGCATTCATAATCAATTCAAGTAAGCCATATTAATGTGAATACTCGATTTAAGACGACGACTATTAACAACAATACAAACAAACAAACAAACAACAAAATACTCTTTATTGTACCATAGAAAAGACTCATATACACGTATTAATACATAGAACAGTACAATTGGCGGCCTTATCGCTAAGAGAGCGATCTCTTCCAGGCAACCTTTGGGTAGAGGAGAGAATACATTGTCTGAAAAAGGGAAGGGGTGTACAGAGCTGATATCTAGTTTTACACACATAAATACATACGTACATACATACATACATACATACATACATACATACATATATACATACATACATACATACACACATACATAAATATATAAATAAATATATAATACTTTGTTTATAAAATAATCTTTTTTTGAACACAGAAACAAGAACATGAAATAAATACAAAAAATACTATCGAAACCTAGGTACTTATAGCGTTAAATAATAATCTTTCAGCCTCTTTTTAAATGTTTGTATAGTCATAGCTTGTTTGACTGAAATGGGTAAGGAATTCCACAAGCGGACAGATTTGATAGTGAAGGAATTGGTATAGAAGGAAGAAGAATAACGAGGAAATTCAAGGGTTAGACGAGACTTGGAGCGGAGTGGTAAATTATGTGATTCACATAAAAACTTAAATCGTTCTTTAAGATATGAAGGGGAATGCGTAGAAAAGAGAACATTATACAAAAGACAGAGAACATGAGTATTCCGGCGAAGTCGAATAGGGAGCCACTTGAGTTTTTTACGAAATTCGGATACGTGGTCGCACTTGCGAAGTCCAAAAATGAACCTTACGCAATATACCTTATGCATACGTATCTATTGAAACATGAATGTTACCTAAAGCCAGGACACCCATCTCTAAATTGACCAGAGTGATCGTTGCTTAACCTTATGTATGCTAGATAACATTGGAGAACACTAGAACAGTCATTTTGCAGCATTGTCTGGCTTGAGGACAGTTCTGTACAACTAGAAAATTATCGAATTTGCCAAATTGGCTCTAGTTTTTGAGATTAAAGACTCAAAGAAAAAAGAAAGACTTACCTATAGTACTTGCCCCCTTAAGCGCAGTGAGATACACAATGGCAGGTGGCACCAAGTAGTGCAGGACGGGGTTCACATACAATTGAAGTTGTATGACTGGTATTGCGTTTACAACTGTTTCCGCTTTTAAAGTGTGACCTAAAATGTTACCTTATATTAAATACGTTAATTCTAAAAAATATAAAGTACAACAAAAAAAGGACTAATTTATTAAATAAAATAATTTATTCTGGCAGTTCTCATTTTTTGCCAAATATTATAATTGTGGGTTCATGGAAAGTATCCAACAGATTTCAATTGCATAAACCATGAGATCTTTTGATTGAGTTGACTTGGAAGCTTCATTTTTCTGTTATCTATGGGACTGTAGACGGGGAAATACACAGACAGACGGAGACGGAGAAGTTCCGTTTTTTTTCTTTTGGAGTACGAAACTCTAAAAAGAAAAAAAGTAGGCGTAGCATATACTTATCTCAGACCATGTCTAATGATTCACGCCGTGAGCCGTTATTTCAATATCAATGATCAATGGACGATAAGATAACATGTTATCAAGTTTTTTTCATTAGCAAGTTAATATAAATTAAATATAATAATAAATATCAAATTTTAAACTTTTACAGTAAAAAACTTAACGGCGCATGAAAAGCACGCCGTGGAACGTAGTCTTAAGACACTCCGTTCCGTATTTTCCGCTCAATTCTTAAGATATTGTTTGTTTAAAGGCAGAAATCAACGCCTATGCCAACGGATGTCATGATATGAAATAAAATTTAAAGAACGTTGAGTGACTTCTCGAAAGACGTCTATCTAATTAAATAAAGCATATTGCATTAACATTTATTCTAGATTTAATCAGAAATGGAGATATAATATAAAGTCCAAGAGACGACGACTACCACAGACACTATCAAGTTATTAATATTATCACCACAATAGGTTTCAACAGATAGAATAATCAATTAAAATTAGAACCTAAACAATAGATATAAACTATCTACTGTTCTATATAATTATAATGTAATTATATTTGACTAGCGGCCCGCTCGCGGTTTCACCCGCGTGAACTATGTTATTATTAATTTCTGTCTCCATGACTACGTCCTAGTGACGTTTATGCAAAATTTGAGACTCCTAGCATTTGTAGTAACAAA
>HE670214.1:72309-117366 GCA_000313835.2 Heliconius melpomene melpomene
ACATTCAAATATTGTGTTTTGCAAGAATTCTGTGTTACTACAAATAAATTAACTAACCCAAGTTACGGTATTGAACCTACAACAAAGAAACTAGTAAATAAACATACTTATTCCGTTTCATAAGCGCCCCACAGAGCACGAGTCCCTGTACACAGTTAGAAATGACCTGCAGACTGAGGCAGTACGGATGTTGACGACATATTTCCGCACGTTCTTGTGTTAGTCGTAATAGCTGCTTGTGTTCACATTTCTTATGCTGAAAAGATAATAGAGATTTGAGACCGTCGTGGCGCTGAGGCACAAACGTGACTGTAAACGCGACGGTCGTGGATTCGTATCCCGTTCGGGGGAATGAAGTGTGTTTAATATTTCACCAATCAATATGTAATGTGTCGAAAATTAGGCGGAACGTGGGTAATGAAGTGTTATGACAATGGTTTCCTCTGCATACACTATGTACCTATAGTGTAGAAAAGGTTCTTAAAAAACTAGTTCTTCTTACTAGTACACGAGGTTAGGTCACTCGAAACAGGGGTACCTGATTACACTGTTTAAGTTAAGTGCTCTACATCTAGTGCCATGCATAATGTAGTGCGCTAGTATTGTGAGGCCAGTACTGGCGCAGAGACAGAAGCGTGTGAGTGAAAACGCATCAGGAAGTGGGTTCGATACTCATTCGTGGAAATGAAATATTAAATATTTTCATTTCTCCGTTCTGGTATAACACTAAGTTGCCAGGTTTCCTCTATGTGCTGGATACACCGTGAAGCTATATCTTTATAACATCTGGACTAGTGACTTATATTTTATCAGCCTATCCAATTAAATGGGAAAGATGCAAAACAAATTTAAAAAGAAAAAGTATATTATCATACCTCGGCCATAATTTCAATACAAGTTGCCATGGTAGTGATGGCGGGCGTCACCGCCCATCGCAATAGACACTGCAGTTCTTGATCTGAGCCTTGCTCGTATGTCTCCGTTAACACTTTGTTTTTTATACAATAGTCTAATGTCTTCTTGAATTTCTAAACAAAAAAATAATTAAATGTAATCTATGTGGTTAACTAGAATTAGAAATTATTACTTGAGAATTATCTTTAGACAATAATTCAAAATGCAATATTCATAGAAGTACTATATTTATATACACAAATGTATAAACAGTCAATAAATGCTTAAAAATGACATCCGACGATTTAATTGTACAATCTCTTTCAGATTTAATACATTACAAAATGAAAAAAAAAGTAGACATCTAGTCCTATTTTTGGCACCATAATAAATATTTTTTAATAAGAACAAAAAAATCGAGTAACAAACCCAAAAAATACTATAGGAAATTATAATTATTTTCAAAAATAAGTCGCGCGACCGAATGTTTGGTGAAGAGTTCAGGATGTTCGGTTCAGGACTTCGGGCGAAATTGAAAATATTAACTCACCTCTTCTTCGGCCTTTTCCAAATAAAAGAACTCGTGTCGTAATAATTTTCTCAAGCAGTGGTAATCAGCAGATATGGTCTCTAGAACAAATTGATAAATATTTTTTTAATCAAATATAAAAAAAATGCATTCATAATCAATTCAAGTAGGCCATACGAATGTGAAGTCTTAATAAAATAACTAGTAAAGATATGTCCACAGTACAAGTATTTAATTTTAAATAAACGCATAAATGAAACAAACGTTCATACATATACTATGCCTTGACAGGAATCGAATACACGATTTAACGACAACGATTAACAACAATACGTGTCTATTGAAACATGAATGTCACTTAAAGCCAGGAGACCCATCTCTAAATTGACCAGAGTGACCATTGCTTAACCTTATGTACGCTAGATAACATTGACGACAGTTCTGTATATAATTGTGTTGAATACTAGAAAATTATCAAATTTGCCAAATTGGCTCTAGTTTTTGAGACTAAAGACTACATAGGTATTTCACAGAAAAAACCTAAATAATAATACTATAGCATACTATTATAATTGTAGCACTTACCTATGGTACTAGCCCCCTTAAACGCAGTGAGATACACAATGGCAGGTGGCACCAAGTAGTGCAGGGCGGGGTTCACATACAATTGAAGTTGTATGACTGGTATTGCGTTTACAACTGTTTCCGCTTTTAAAGTGTGACCTAAAATGTTACCTTATATTAAATACGTTAATTCTAAGAAATATAAACTACAACAAAAAAAGGACTAATTTATTAAATAAAATAATTTATTTTGGCAGTTCTCATTTTTTGCCAAATTTTATGATTGTGGGTCCACGGAAAGTATCCTACAGATTTCAATTGCATAAACCATGAGATCTTTTGATTGTATTGACTTGGAAGCTTAATTTTTCTGTTATCTATGGGACTGTAGACGGGCAAACACACAGACAGAGAACAACGCTATGAATATTCTTTTTTTTTCTTTTGGAGTACGAAACTCTAAAAAGAAAAAAAGTAGGCGTAGCATATACTTATCTCAGACCATGTCTAATGATTCACGCCGTGAAGTGAATTATTTCAATATCAATGATCAATGGACGATAAGATAACATTTTATCGCGTTTTTTTCATTACCAAGTTAATATAAATTAAATATAAAAATAAATATTAAATTTTAAACTATTACAGTAAAAAACTTAACGGCGCATGAAAAGCACGCCGTGGAACGTAGTCTTAAGATACGCCGTTCCTTATTTTCCGCTCTATTCTCAAGATATTTCTTGTTTAAAGGCAGATATCAACGCTTATACGATATGAAATAAAATTTAAAGAACGTATAGTGATTTCTCGAAACGTCTATCTAATTAAAGAAAGCCATAGAATATTGCATTAACATTTATTCTAGATTTAATCAGAAATGGAGGTACCATGGATACTAAAATAAGTTATATATATTATCACCACAATAGGTTTCAACAGATAGAATAATCAATTAAAACTAACATAAACAGTAGATATAAACTATCTACTGTTCTATATAATTATGTTATAATTACATTTGAATTAGTCATTACTCAAACAAAAGACTCAATAAAGATAACAACTGAATGTCGATGGTCTATTGAACCTAGTTTATATAATATATACATACTATTTAGAGGCCAGTCGTGGCGAAAGGGCACAAGTGACTGTAAACACGATTGGTTATGGGTTTGATTCCCACTCGAAGAAAATATTTCATATTACGTAGAGTGGCGTAGAGTTCTGCCACTCAACAGGCAATGTCTCCAATTTAATGGAAAATTGGAGAACCGACAGCCTTACTAGGTTCCCTCTGCCTATCCTGCGGGATACAGCGTAAAGCTGATTTATTTATTTTTATATACTATTTTAAATGAATTTTACTAAATAAAATGATATTAAAGGAAAGTTGTACTATCAGTAAGTATATCTATACGTAAGAATGCACAATGCACATGATAAATTAAAATATATATTAATTAACGCATACTATTTGTTGAAATTTTGAATAGAGTTTATCTTAAGCCGATCATTACCTCTATATTTGGTAAAAATAATAAAAAAAAGTATAGTGATAACATTAACAATTCAAATTTAAAACTAACAATATGTATGTACAATCTATCCTTTTGGTTGATAAGAAATAAGACATAGCGTGTTATACACAATTAAAAATAAATACCTTTCATTTTCCTTTGCACATCTGGACTAACCTCCAGCATTGGAGTGGACAAAAGACGAAGATTGTTCTCACTGTCTAACTTCATTATACTCTGATGTACTACTAATATTCTTTCAACACTCTCTTTCACGTCATTTTCAAACACAGACGCTCCAAGAGACCTCAAAATTTTTATGAGCCACTTAATCTTATCCAGGACTAGTTCTAAACTCATCAATTCATCTCTTACAAGACTTTCCATAATTATAATGGAAATTAGATTGGAAATCGTCACTGCAGTACTCTCTTGTTGCATCGACACTGAGTAATTCGCTACATCTTGGACTTGTTTAAATTGTTCTGTCGTTAATTGTTGCAAGTCTAAGGGTTTAAGCGTTTCTTCGGAGAGCGGTAATTTTTCATCCAAATATTCTCTTAAAGAAAACGGTTCGCCCAAATTTATATAAATATTGCCGTAGTGATCGTTCAATCTGTGTATCACTTTTAATAATCCCTGCAATCAGTTTAATAAGTCAGTTGATTTTTAAAGTTATTATATTTATGCTTTAAAATAATCAAGAAATTGTATGTACCTACATACTACATAATTATATAAAAGATTTTTTTAAGGGTCTTAGGCAAAGAGAAAACTAACGGCACTTCTATCTCATCAGAATGGGAAAATGTGATTTTTTTTATTATGTAACAACCCCCGTGGAAATCGAACCTACAATCACTCTGAAAACTATGACAATATCAGCTTCTGGCACTCACCCCGGTGGTTTCTTTAGGTTTAGGGACACCAATATGCTCGTACGCGAATAAACTTTGCTCCATGAGGCGGTCGTAGCTAATGTTGACTGGTACTATCGTGATATCTGTCACTTCACGAGAGAAGTACGGCACCAGGATCATTGACAACATGCCTTTTGAAAATATTATTATTATTAACATATTTATATGTATAGTGTTACATATCACATCACCAGGCGGAGAGAATCTATTGGGATCACAACAACTACAAATAATTCCCTGCTTTCTGTTTCTCTGCTTTTCTACCGAATTGGAGACGTTACGCGTTGAGTGGTTAGACTCAGTGGCGGACTAACCCCGTCGGAGGCCCGGGGCGGTGTCGTTGAATGAGGCCCTAACACCGCCGCCGCGCCCCCACTCCCCACCCCCCCCTAATATATTTTTTTTATATATCACAATTTTTTTCATGTACAAATTAGTGTGTATGCTTACTTAGTTTACATCTTGTAATTAATGTTTGAGTTAGACTTGCATACATATAGAAAAATAAATATGAAAAGTACATGTAGTAGAATTTAGCAAAGAAATCCTCGTGTCCTCGAGATAAAAAGACGAATTGGGATAACAAAAGAAGCTATCATCCGTGTAAATAACGTATGGAAGAAAAGAGGAATTTGTATCAAAACCGAAATAAGAATGGTACGAGCACTGGTATTCTCAATTACTACCATTTAATAGACAGGTACAGGTGGAGGCAGATCATCTGCTCTAGATGTAAAACCTGATCATTCTCAAATTCATTGTAAATTCTACCAGATTATGTTAGTACTACAGCCAGAGCGTCATCTGAAGCTTCCAATCATAAGCTTAGTTCCAATATAGATAATAATTTATCATCATGAGCTAGTTCACACGCTATAGTAATATTAGTTCCGCGTATAAAATAAAATAGACTGAGATCCCAGGACCCTAGTAGATCTACGTCATTTTAGTAAAGCTGAAATTTTGAAGATTTATAGTCTAATAAGTAGGTAAGAGTGTATGCGTTACTTACTATCTTGAAAGTGAGGCCCTTTCAAAGATAGTGCCAATTTAAGGTACACGCTCACCTACGTTAAAGTAAAAACGCTCGTATTTAAATATATTTTTGAGAAAAATGTAAAAAATATATTTATTACCCTGGTATAACCCTTTACATAGGCTTTACTCTTGCCACTTGACGTCCTAAAGATTCTTTAATATTGGGACAAAATACGTATACTTCTTCTTGGCATTAATCCCGTGCTGAGGGTATTCGCGACGGTCAGATCAGACGCAATATAGGTTCTCAGAATATTTTCTCCCTCTGTATTACGAAGTCCGTATCTAAAACCCCCGTGAACATGTTCACACGGCATGTTCAATCAGCACCCTTATACGCATCAAGCTATTGCAGCGATCGTCAGCTTCAAGAAGCCAGTTCTGAAGCTCTTCAGAAAGAACTACTGCCACGCCGCTTTTACCTGAGAGTGACCTGGTGTATATAAGGCGGTAACCCTGTCCGTTATTGCGAGGCTTATTGCTCTTCCAGCAAGCTTCCTTGAGGAAAGCACACTGAACCCGAATTCTTATAAGTACATCTGCGAGTTCTCTGCATCGTCCGGTTAAAGAGCCAATATTCCACGTTGCAAAGCGGAGTTTCTGTCTGGGTACTAGCGTTTTAAGCGGTGTTCGTACTTGACACATGATATGAGTTGCTCTATTTCTACGTCAAAATTGTTAATTGTTATTTGTAACAAATACTGGCAACTAAAAATAGTGGCTATGAATTTCTTTGCCTGGATCTTCTCATGAGCTCAACTATTTGAACGGGCTTTTTTCAAGTCAAAATTGCACATTTTTTTTGGTTATTTTGTTTTTAAATTTTTTCCACTTTATGGTATGTCCAAGTAAATGTTAAGCATTTTTATGGAATAAAGATATTTTGACATGACTTTGACACGTTGTTGCGTTCCATATTAACGGCAGATGGCGGTTTTTAAATGGAGCAACTGCCATTTGACTTCCAAAACCACTTTGAAAAATTACGCTATAATTTTACATATATTATTTATGGACTATTTTAAGAGCCCTTATAAGCACCCAAACCGATCTGATGGCTCAATCATCCTCCCAGATAGAGATGTACCTTTATTTTGCGATACTTCTGGAAGGGCCCCACTTTCAGGTTAGTGAGTACGCAAACTTTTATAAAATGACGTCAGTCTGGAGGCCCTAGGAACTTGAAGTAAAAAACTACGAAACTGGAACCACATGCAACCTAAATGGACATTAGAAAGATAAAAGTAATTTTAATTAATATAATGTAAACTACCGGTACATGCTGCACTAATCCTTGTACTTATTTGTTTATTGGAGGCCCCCTCCAACCTCATACTTCCTCTTAAGTAGATACGATGCGTTTTTTCAAGGGCTTATTTAGGATTTGATCAAGGGAATTTGCACCATTTGGAGGCCCCTCTGGACCCGAGGCCCGGGGCGGACCGCCCCCGCCGCCCCCCCCTTAGTCCGCCACTGGTTAGACTTCACGTTTTGTGTTACCAGAACGGGGCAATATGTCACCGCATTAGTCCAGACGCTGTCGCATTACGCCACTATGACCTATTTTGTTTAAATTTTCTTTAATTTAGTGGTCTCATTTTGTTCAGCTTTACGTTTTACCTGCATATAGCCCTAGCACTAACCTGGAATACCTTCCAGGCAGAGAAAGCCTCTCAATCGATTTTTAAAGACATGTAGGCATGTAGTGTTTGTTCTCCACTAAGACATTTCCGTTTCCCACTTTTCGCCGAGTTTTTGGGGAATTTCGTGTTGATTGGCAAATTTCAACGGCGCGCTTTGCAAATTACTAATGTAGTGGAAATGAGTGAAAATCGAACGGTCGCGTTTGTATTCGCACCCCCCCTATACCTCTAAACATGTTTTTGTCATTATGATAGATTTATTTATTATATACTGTAAATATACTACAATACTGTGATAATTGATTCGATTCTCAATAGTAGAAATATTTATATATATACATAATATTTCTAAAAAGGATTTTTAGTTCTTACCATACTTCGGTGGTAAGCTCATATTACTTCTACTTCTGGTGCCTTCTAGAAAGAATTCGACAGGCGCGCTATGCTTGGCTACTAAGGTTCGTACATAGTGACGTAAGGTAGCCGCGTACAACGGCGACCCGACTAATGTACGACGAATGTAAAACGCTCCCGTATCCCGCATACTTTGACCCACTACTGCCATTGAATAAAAGTCTACATAAAATAGAAAAAATAATTAAATTATTTAATTTATGTTGATTTTGCACACATTTTCTTAAAAGAAAATAGATACCTTTGAAATATTACAAATATTTTTAGCATTTTAATGTGTTGTTTGTTATTCATAACTCAAAATAGATAAAATTTGCGAAATTAAAATATTGTAATAAAATCTCTACATACTACTTATATTGTTTAACAACCTATAACAACATTATAAAATATGCAACAATGTTGTGTAACTATTTTAATTGAAAATTGCTTTGAAAGAAAAGCTATAAATACATACTTAACCAAGGTCTTCAATGTATCTAAGATAGACATTTAATAGTTGATATTATTTCATAAAAACAGATTTTCTTTAGGTTCACTCTGTGTATCCCAACATGAGAGGAGTAAGAGAAAGACATTCAGTTTTTCATTTACTGCTTAATTTTTTAAGAAATTGCATATTCATTGGTATAACTCAAAGCAGCACTTCGTCTTCTTACCAGAGATGAAATTAAAGTAATTACCCCATTATCTCATACTTGCATAAACCTTCTCTTTTGAAATGTCTGCTTTTATGTAAGGGCTGTCAAATTATATTGCCATAAAGTTTAAATTATGTAAAAAATTTTATTGAATGTATACACACCCATTCCTGCAGCTACAGCTGGTAAATCTATATCATAATGATAGCAAAGATATGTCATGAGGCAGAAATCAGCATAGCTTCTATGAGTGGGCAAAAATAAAACAGGATTTTTACCCATGGAAGATTTTAACTGTAAAAAATATAAAAAAAATAAATAGAAAATTATTATTAATTACAAAATTCGAGATAAATATTTTTTTATTCCAATTTCTATATAAATTAAACTTAAATATGAAGACCTTGTTTTTTACCTTTAGCACTGCTGGCTCATTTACATACACTCCTATTCTCATCATGAAACATATCTTAAGAAATACAATACCCATCCAGCGAATTGTAGTTATTTTTTTATCCATCCCAATTTCTTCTAAATATTCAAACACCTCTTTTCGCAACTTTTCTTTTTGGATACCACTTCGGACACTTTCCTAAAAAAATAACTTGTCGTTTAAAAGTAATATTAATGTTATAAATTTAATTGAAAGTATTTTTTTACTTACAGACTCTAAATAAGCATCAATGTAAACAGATTCAGCGACAATTTTTTTTAAATCTTGCGGCGAATATTTTTTTTCTAAAATCACTGTTTTCTTTGGGTCCCATGATCGAGTCATAAATTTGAAAATTCCGCACTGTGTATTTCTAGGCTTTATAATATCAACAAAAGTCACACTTCCACTCATTTTGTAATTATTAATCCTTTATTCAAATAGTATTTTTCGTATTTACATAACCACTAGTTAATCAAATGTTTTGATTATATTTTTAAGGTTTATTTTATAAAAAAAATAATGTATTATCTATTTTATTTAAAGTGAACGGTATTAGTTATGATTTAATTATTTTATTATTATTTTTTATTTCACCGAACCGACTACAATGCACTTGTAAAGTATCAATTTGACTGACTGACACACAAGTCATAAGCTGTCACTTTCACAGGTGTGTTTCAAAATTGCCATATATATTAATATAATTCGCACTTAAATCCAATAGGTTAACTACTATTAATTTAATTTCATTATGTACAGTATGGTACGGTATTATAAATATAATATTTTTCAGCCTTTAATAATTTCTTCAATAAGGAAATATTAAAACATACCGAAAGTAATTAACTACATGGTTGTTTCATATTTTTCTTCCATCACCGGTATTTATTATGTTTCGTTTCAGCCATATTTTTATTGTATTATTAACTAAAATAATAAATTACTAAGGTTTTTTCAAAAAGCAGAACAGAATGTTTTTTTATGATTTGGTTCAAATAAGGATACGGATAATAATCAATTATTATCCTTATGACACATTTATTTTAATGAACAATTAAGTAAATAATATATGCATATAAGCTAATTAATATCAATAGATATTAATATTAAATATATATTATTATCGATAGATAGACTCCAAACAGGAAGAAAATATAAATAGGTACATTTATTTTTATACACTTAAATGTATATCTGTTACGGAAATCTGTATAATTTCGGTATTTTATACAATACCTCGACAATGTATAAAATACCTGGTTAGTAAATAAATAATTATATATTTCATCGGGTGACGCTGCAAGTGGGTCGCTAGATTAAATTAAGGCAGGTACAAAAAGTCGATAAATCATCAATACTTTTTATAATAAAATTTTTATTTATTTGAAAATCATAATCATTAAAAAAAATTATAAATGTACTGATAAATGTCAAATTTCAAATAAAGTAAAATAATATGAACTTAAGATCAAGCAGCTGCTTATAACATAAGTACATAAAATAACACATAAATTAAGATAAAAGTAAATGTTTCATAACAAAACATGCATAGAATATATGGAATAAAAAGAAAATAATAAATTGAATAAAAAAAATATTACTGAATGAGCACCAAGTACGTACAACAATACAAAATTAGCACTGTACCCTGTACATTAAAACTCTGATGAGTTTATTGTCATAAGAAAACATAAGAACCTTAATCTTTTTATAAAATTTAGATACTTTTATAAGTACAATTGGTCATAGTGATGAAAACAATAAATGATATATTGACCTGTGGTCGCATTATTATTGTAACAAGTTAAATATATGCAATAATTATACTGTATTTTTCATACTGTCTTATTATTACACATAATTTAACTTCCCTTTGAGATTTTATTATGCATCTACTGAATAAACAACTAGTCTATAACATAGATGCACTTAAACCTACTAAACCGAATTACAGTACTTATAAAATTATCACATTTTCATTGACAGCCATCTTTATCATACAAAGTGCTTACAGATAGTCTTTCACATTTAAAACTTAACTTATTTAATATTTAACTAAGAACCAAATACAGAATTTTACAATGTAACATTGTCTGATAATTAATTACCATAGCCTCAGTGCTTTATAAACACCCCACGCGCTATATTATCACATTTAGAATGAAAGAGTTTGCTAAAAATGCCTATAAAAATTCTATAGTTAATAACAATTTTAAGATATAGAGTATACCTCAAGATTGTAAGTGTTGATTTGAGTAACTTTCATTCTCATAATGTGATTTGTACTTTTATTTTTTTAAATGTGCGTACGTTTTATATTAAAGCAAATACGTGGTTGGTGCTCGTAAAGCAAAAGTCTAGTCTAAAATGTCTCAAATATTACATTATACTAATATGTATACGGTAGAAAACATTAAGATCAAATTTATCCTTCTTCTTACATAAAAATATTTTTCTCTAGCACAAACATTTATCTGTTTGTTAAAAGTTAAGAAATTACTGCTTTAAATTAAGTACAAATTGTATTAACTCTGTAAGGAAAAAATTTTAGGCATGCACTTAGAAAAATAATAAAAATTCAAATAAAAATTTGTTATATAGTGATTTATATAAATGAAGTTTTAGTCTTTTTCTATCCCTAAGCGCTGGAGTAATTTTAAAAGACTTTAGA
Source organism: Heliconius melpomene melpomene (assembly GCA_000313835.2). Classification (NCBI taxonomy): domain Eukaryota; kingdom Metazoa; phylum Arthropoda; class Insecta; order Lepidoptera; family Nymphalidae; genus Heliconius; species Heliconius melpomene. The sequence goes on from HE670214.1 coordinate 83,577, forward strand.
GAACTATATCGATAGTAAACAAACTGAAATAATCTCTAAAACGCCTAAAATGTAACATCGCTTGTCAAATAACATTGAATCAATTACAAGGAATGTTTTATAAAATACTAATATAGAATAAAATTAAAAGCATGTATACAATAATTATGGAACTTAACTTAACATCCTAAAACACTAACATTTCATATATTTAGTAAGGCGAGTCCCAATGTTTTTGATGATTTTGGTTATATTCTCAATTATTGAAATTAAAAACAAAAACAGTGTTAACGTATCCCACCCCTATAACGCCCTATCCACAATGTGTTGCCTCTTGAATTAAAATAACATTTTTAATTTTAATTGGTATTAAAGCTATCATATCACAGGGATTTATGTAAATAAATCTAAAAAGTTTCATAAGTAATTTTGAGACATTGTTACTTTATACATACATCAAAGAAAATTAATAATTTTAAATGCATAAAGCCAGTAAATATTTATGATTTGTTTCTAAAATTAGTAGCACTTTTGATCGTAAAATATTTTTTGTTTGTAAAAACGAAGTTGTGGTGGAGCGGTACAGCGTATGGCTGTAAACACTACGGTACGAGTTCGATCCCCGCTAGGCAATATTTTCAATTCCTCACTATGGTAAGAGGACAAAGCGCGGGGTGTACTTCTCTCTCAATACGCAATGTCATAAAAATGGGTGGGGAGTGGGGAAGGAAGTGTTGTAACACTCGATTCCCTCTATCTACTCGTCGCGGAATACGATTTGAAACTATTAAAAAAACAAGGTTTGCTTCGAGCAACTATATATATGCCCCATCATTTATGGAAAGTAGACCAAAGTAAAAAGTATTTTAATCATTTACAATTCCACTATTGTAAAGATTGAGAATAAAATACCATTTAGTTATAAAGAAATGAATTAAGTCAATAAGAATTAAAGAAAAGTGGAGAAAAGGAAAAAATAATAGAAACTATTTAAAAAAAACAATAGACATACATAACGACACTTTTTTAGCTTCCCGCGTTCTATAGCAAAACAAACCCGTGCATAAAGCAGAACAACGTCTTAAGCAAACTTTAATTATTTGCAGACTAAGCCATAGTTTCACTGCACCATAATAACTAATAATAGCAACTTAAAAGTTATTGTAAGTTTTTTTTCCATTCTGCTTCATGCTGTATCCCGCACACAGTAGGCAGAGGGAACGACGTGTTAAGATACTCCGTTCTACATTTTCAGCCGAATTCTGGAGGCATTGCGTGTTGAGTGACGGAACTCAACGCTGCGCCTCGACACCGGAGCGAAGAAATAACAATGTTAAGCATTTCATTTCCACGAGTGCAAATCAAACCCACAACCTGTCGTTTTTAGTCACACTTAGTGCCCCTACGGGCCGGTAATGTTAAATTTAAAGTGTATATATATACTCATTCAAGAAATAAATCATTAATATTATATAGTAAATAAAAAGTGGTATACATGCTATGAAAATTGAACAAATTATTCAATTTTTTTAGTAACAAAGATATTTCCGTCTCCAAAATAAGAAGACTTTTGTCATGTAGTATCAATAAGGTAAGAAACTAAGGTATCAATAAGGCATGGATAAAAAATGTATATAAATATATTTAAAAAAAAATACATATTTACAATATTTAAAATATATGATTCAAGTAACATTACAATTTACATAGCATGTATAAAACCTTAATTGTCAAAAACCTTATTATATATTTATTTAATACTCGCATATAATAGAAACATAAATTTTGAAATTCCCTTGATATTATTGTAGCATAAAATATTCTTTTATTGTATATTATTTTTTCTTTTTGTTTTTCCCTTTAGTTTTATCGGTCTTTGGTTTTAAAAATTGGGATAGACGGGATCTATCGAAGCCGTTTCTAGCCACTTCAATGAGAAGGGTGGAAGTTCTTGGTATTTGTTCTGTTTCTGCACCAAAATAACAATTTAAACTCTTGCACAAATCCATATATCTACGCCATTTTTTGTCCCTAGTGAGACACGTGGGGTTACCAATAATAATAAGTTTGGCTTTAGCTCGCGTTAACGTCACAGTAAATCTCTGGAAAATAATGAAATATCAGCATAAGGTATTAATAATTTAATTATATATTACAATGATGTAAGATTTAAAATTGTTAATATATGAATGCTGTAACATACAATTTTTAACAATTTAATATACTCAGGGGAGAATATACTCAATACATATATTTTTTTTTAGTAAAGTTTATACCATGAATTAATTTTATTCCTTTAGGATCTTAAGGAGCTTACGACAGCGATATATTTCATATTCATGTACTGGGAAAAGGTAAACCATATGTATTATATAAAAAAAGTTTTGTTACCTTGTCATCCACCAAGAATCCTAGTCCATATTTAGCATCATAGTCCAATAGTCTGCAGTTAGCTCGAACTGTAGACACTATAATAACTCTCTTTTCTCTCCCTTGGCAAGATTCCACTGTACCCACAGTAACATCATCATATTTCTCATTCATAAGCCAACCTTTCACCTTATATACCTAATAAATTAAAAAATTAAATCAGCTTCACGCTGTATCCCGCACACAATAGTAGGCAGCGGGAACATAGTGTTAAGACATGTCGTTCCCCACTTCCACCGAATTCTGGAGGCATTGCGTGTAGAGTGGCGTAATTCAACGCCGCGTTTTTTTGCCATGATACCAGAGCAAAGAAATGAAAATATTAATAAATAATAAATCGTTGTTCCGAGCGGGGTCGATTCTACAATCGTCGTGTTACAGTTAAGCGCATTTGTCCCTGCGCTACGACGCCCTCATGTAGATACCAACTGAATGTCTTAATACTAGGCTTCCTTTATCTACTTCCATATTTGCGGAATAATCTTAAATCTTCATACAATTGATTAAATATAAATTTTTATAAACCTGTCTTATATATGGAGCAATGATGCCTATGTCTGAAGGTTTCACTTGATGTTTTTCAATTAGTAACTTTGTGTATTTTTTAACCATCTCCAGTTCTCCTTCGTTAAAATAACTGAAAGAAAAAACTAAATGAATCTTAATTATACACATTAAATTAAAATAAAATCTATGTTTTGCTGTTACAAATAATATGGATTAAATAGTTTTGTCTTAGGGTATAAGGAAACGGAATAATAATTTAATAAGTTTTTAATATATAACATATACAGGGTGGAATTGTCAGCACCACTTTAAATGAAACCACAGTTTTAACTACTCTATAGAAGTCTAATATAATTCGGAAAAAAAATAATTCCCAACAATGAAAAAGTTATTTTTTCAAACAAATAAATAATAAAATTATATTATTAGTATGGTATAATCAGCTACACGTTGTATCCCGCGCACATCAGGGTGGGCAGAGAGAACGCAATGTTAAGACACTCCATTCCCCACTTTCCGCGAATTCTGGAGGCATTGCGGGTTGAGTGGCGGAAATCAACGCCGCGCTTTGCCTCGACACCAGAACGAAGAAATGGAACTATAAATTTAAATAAATATTTCATTTCCTCGAGTGGGGTTTGAAGTAGATTTTAGTCCACGACTGGCCTCTTGGCTTTAATATGGCATAATACTTTTGAAAAAATGGAACTAACCTAGGTGCATCTCCCAATCGCTGTTCACGGGAGTGCACCGCGTGAAACACGACGGCGCTTTCGCCCGCACCGTCTTTAGTTCCCAATATGTTGACCTTGGACAATGGGTCTGGGGGCGCCATTGGCTGAAAATATAGATTTTTTTGTTTTTTGATAGAAAACGCGCTTGCGGGTGATGGTAAGTGATCACCGCCGCTCGCGACCTCGTGCAACCCCAGAGGAGGTACAGGTTCGATGCCTGCCTCTAAGGTGGAAATGGACACGCTTTTTAGCTTCACGCTGTATACCGCATATAGCAAGATAGGCAAAGTAAATTTCGCCCCTTGCTAGTTTCGCTCGCTGTAATTATTGTAAAAAAAGTAATTTGGACATTTGTTAGTTATTCACTGTAGGTTTTGCCAGTTAAAATATTCCACACCAATGTTTTTTTAATATATTAGAAAGATTCGCATATCATGTTATAGCTTATGATTATTTGATTATGTTATATTATTTTAGATTTTGCAATGTTTCAAGTAAAATTACAAAAAAATAACTAACTTATAAATCACTAAAACTTCTCATATTTATTATTTCCGCTATCTAGCTAATATTGAAAATGTATAATAATAAACATATATATCAATTACTTGAAGGCGATTCTTGTAAAACATTTCATTGGGAATTGACAATATGTGCGGGTCAGAGCGGAAGTTCTTGACCAACATTACTATAAAGTTGGGGTCCTCGTAAAGGTTGTTGTAAGTCAGCATCAAGCGCTCCAGTAAAGATTGACCTACAAAAGAATATATAATAAACGAAACTTCATAATATGGATACTTATTTATTTAAGATTGCAAGCCGTCGCGGCGCAGTGGCAAATGTGTATGACTGTAATCGCGACGGTTGTGCGATCGATTTCCTTCACATTACTTCGTTTGCTATATTTTCAAAATTTACAACAAAACTTTCAAAATGTAAAAAAATATAAATAAACAAGATAATAAAAAAATTATGCGGCAATATTAAGATAGATTTTTTTTAAGAGTTCAATATCTTTAAAAGTTTCTAAGAGGTCATGATGGTATGTCATAGATTGTCAATTGACAATTGAATAGCTAACTAAAAACATTTTTTTTTATGAAATTCAGTTCTTTTAATTATTAAGCATGTCATTCGATTATTACTGTTAATGTTGTATTATTATTAGTATTTAAAATTCGATTCAACAAGCAGCATCTGGAATGTTTCTTAAAGGTCATATAAATATTATTATTAACTCTACCCTCTTATAATTTATCTATAATTACCTAATCCTATGTCCTTAGCCTCTTTAGATATACAAACGGGGCCCAATTGTTCGGGGTCCCCTGCCAATATGAGATGGCCGGTGGGCGCTAGCAAACCCGTTATAGGAACTAGGGCAGACGGCTCGGAGGCTTGAGCGGCTTCGTCTATGAAGAGATGCGTGACGCTTAGTTTGTGTAACGATTGTTGTTTTGTTCTGGAAATTAATTTACAAAGGCACATTATTATTTACTCATGTAACTTAAGTACTTATAGAAGTAAAATGAAAAAACTGACCAAAAAAAGCTAAATAATTATATTATGACATAAATTATTATAGAAAGATGCAAAGACCAGTTACGCTGTACACTGAAAATTAGAAGAGTTAATTTTCCTAACTGTGAAAAGAACCCACAACCGATGTGTTGACATTAATAAAAAAATCTAAATAAAATTAAACTTACGATCCATATTTAGCGGCATGCAAGAGTGTAGTAACTATAATACGGTACGCTGAAACATGGACGTTGCTGACTGGATAGTGGCTGTCGTAGCTGGTGCCATTGGAAACGGCCGCAAGCTCCGCGGGCATTACGGACCTATTTAACAATTATGTAGTTTTGAATTCCGCATATAGCACGTTAGGCAAAGGGACTCGAGTGTTAGAATATTCCGTTTCACATTAACTTCCGTTCCCCACTTTCCGCCAAATTCTTGAGGCATTGTGTGTTAAGTGACACATTAACATTAAACAATTCACTGCCTTGACGAGTCGTGGCTGCCCTGAAGTTACTTGTAGACGGTAGGTAGACAATGCGCAGATTTTTTTGCTGAAGTTTTTTTTCTACCTGACAACGCACAGAAGTTCAGAAAACGTTCACGACGGCCACCGCTTGGCGATCGTACTGTGTATTTAATAGATAACAGTAACAGAATTTTATTGGACAAATAATGTCGCTTTATATAGAAAATACAATTTAAAAAAAATAAAAACAACTCACCACTCCCTAGTCTGGGAATTGGCTCGTAACAAGAAGTGAGGTATGTTCAGTTTCTTGTTGTATTCCAGTAAGGCGAGCGCCACGTGGTCGGCAGCCATGTTGGAATCCGTGCACACGAGTATACGATGTTTATGACTCCGGACTACAAGCTGGTATATCAAAAAATATTTAAATATTACATGCCGTAGCCGTCCGTCATTATAGTTATGGGTTCGATTCCCACTTAGTATTTTTTTCATTTCCTCGTTCCATCGTGGTGACACGATGACGCGCGACGTTGAGCTCCGCCACTTCGCACCCAATGTTGCGAAAATTAGCAAGAAAGTAGGGAATGGACCATCTTTACACTAGGTTCCCTGCTTACGCTGCTAGCGGGATTAAGCGTGAAACTTAAATAAAAATATAATGTTTAAACTAACTAAATGTATCTCAAAAAGTATGTTGTTATATGTTCTTTGATATTTAAAGTGATGGATTCAAAGTTCAAACTCACAGCTATGCCAGACATTGGAATAGCTTTTCATATACTACATGACAAAAAAAGTATTTATATTTATAATAAATATGAATATTATATTGAACTGTTTAGGAAAAGCGAATCCGACCGATGATAATGAATTATTTTCATTTCCTTGCTTTAGGGACAAGACATAGTGCGACGTCAGTCAACATCAATGACTTGAAAAATAAGCAATATGCAGGGAAGTCCCTCTGCCTATCTATGCAAGTTATAACGTAAAACTAAAAACAATTATTTTAGTTATAATAAAACCGTATGTTTTATTAACCTGCACTATAGCTTCGACTATAGTCATCGTTTTGCCGGTGCCGGGCGGACCGAACACTATGAATGGTGCAAGTCCAGAAGTACCAGACACTATACGCTGTACTGCTGACATTTGTTCTTCATTTTTACCTATAAGCGGGTTGTAGAATCTAGAAAGAGATACAAATACTTCTTTTATGCACAGAATTTATGATTTTTTTTACCCAATAGGACATATTGTGCTTTTGATGCCAGAACAGAGTCTAACTTAAACCACTTCGACTTACGATATCAGGTAAAAGAAAATACAAGTCCCATCATAAAACTTCAGACTATGATGTAGGTCTATAGAAATTGGAAAAGAGCTGTTTTAAATAGGGAAGAATAGAGTAAAGAGTTGGGGCAGAGGATAGGGCCCATAGAGGCCTATACAACCACTTATGACAATGAAAAAAGAATTAAATTATATAATCTTATCATTGAGTGTAGATGAAATTTGCAACCATTGCTTGTACTTTTCCATATTTTTCAAATGTACCATGGTAACCTTTATGCTTGTACAAATTGTAACTGAAAAAAATCCACTTACTTGGTGATAGCTATAACCGGTACTTTCTTTTTGGGTGCTTTAGGAAAAACGCGGCATTCTTGTTTAGATCGAAACAGTTTGTGCACAGCGTCGTGAGTTCGCTCATAAGGAACTCGGCAAAGGAGGAAACGAACGTCAAATAACTTGTCTGGGCTATACAGGTGGTTAAATCTGGAAAAAACAATGAACAATATGTTTTAATAACAGTATGTTTTTTTTTAACTTCATGCTGTATCTTGCATATAATAGATTAGGCAGAGGGAACTTGGGAAGATGGTTTGGGTCTGACTGTAAACGTGATAGTTGTGGATTCGATTTCCACTGGAGGGAATGAATTATATGCATTTTCATTTTCTCTCTCGCAACGAGATAAAGCGCGATGTTACGTTCCGCCATTCAACATTGGTACAATGTCATAAAAATTAGGTGAAAGGGGGGAAACTTAGTTCCTTAATACAAGGTTCCCTCTGCTTACCCTGCTTTATGCGGGAAGCAAAAAAAAATTATGTATACTTACGATTCGTCCATTTCAGCCAAAATAACTTGAGTGTCCTCAATGTCCTTCACGACACTTGCATATATATATTCGCCGGGAACATTTGGGTCTTCTTTGGGACGAATATACACTCGATCTCCTAAAATTATATTTGTATTTGTACTTTTTTATATAATGTATAATAAACACTCTATATAGTGACTGAATTTAAAAATAAAACTAATAAAGATATATTTTAATTAAAAATATATATATTATGTTTCTGGCGCTACTGTAGCTCAGTATGCAAGTCATTGAATACGATAATAGTGGGTCTGAAGTTCCTTCTCTGAAGGTGTACTTTTAAGGCCAGTCGTCCCGGACCGGTATAGTGTGAACACGGCAGGTCTTTATCTGTCTTTATCTTTTTTGAACCATGACGCGTGACTACATACTATTCTTTTGAAAAAAATGAAAAGCGGATCGCCGCCTCAAAAGAAGAATTATTCATCGACGCAGAATGAATTTACTATCAGTAAGATGGGAGAAGGTATTTACTAGTACTAGGTAGGTAGGTACTAGAGATACACAATATTTTGAAGTCTTATATTTCAAATAAAGCTTTCATTTCATGAAAAAATAACACGGGAAGTTATCCAATGTCTTATTATATTACATATATAATAACTTAAACATTATTACCGCGAAGTACAGATGGTCGTTTTTCCGCTAAACCAGGCACCTCCAAAACGAACATATTTTGTCGTTGTTCTATTTTAACATTTGACATATTGAATTTCTGAAAAAAACAAAGTAAAATTTATTTCATTTATATTTTTAAAACCGCTAGTATCGGTTCTCTCGGCATCTATTTAAGATACAAAGGCACATCATTTCAGATCCGTTCTTTTATTTTAATAACTTCATCTTGCTTGCAACTTGAAAAAGATACTTAACGTCACACTAGGTAGGGGGAATTCCACAAATGTGACCAGCGATAAGGACGAGTCAATCCTCCTCAAAAAACCATTCGTCTGACGTAATTTCTGGACTTCAATATACAGGGTGGAATTGTCAGCACCACTTTAAATGAAACCACAGTTTTAACTACTCTATAAAAGCCTAATATAATTCGGAAAAAAAAAATTCCCAAAAATGAAAAAGTTATTTTTTCAAACAAAATAAATAATAAAATTATCGTTTTAAAATAAAACGCCATTTGTAAAGTATAACATAGGCACGCACACACTTACCTGTCAAATCGGAAACGTCTCACACGTATGTGTGCGTCACACGAAATACAGGTATGGATAAAAATCGTGAAATGAAAAAAAAATCCTACATCTAAACTGTTGAGGTACCTTGTTTAATTTCTTAGGTGTGGGTTTGAAATATATTACCCTATATGCAGTTTCAATAAAAGAAGCGCTGCCTCTTCCACCCTGTATATTATAATATTTACAGATGTTTTCTGCCCATTTTATGATTTAATAACAAAATATAGTTTAAAAAATTCTATCAACTTTATAAATAAAACAATTATTGTTACACTTATAGTTTCGAAAAAAAAAACATAATATAAGCAAACCCTTAAATTAATTCTCGCAATACTCTCTTCCCACCACAGCAAGTAGTGATAATACATTATATAATTCTCTTTGGTAGGACCCTCGTCGAATATTGACCTGGTAGAAAAAAATCTTTTATTTTTTATTATAAAGAAAACGTATAAAAATTTGAACGTAGCGGGATATGAACTCGCGGGCCTTGGACACCGTCTAAGTACATTCATACGTTCAATTTTTTATACGTTTTCTTAATAAGTATTTTTCTTTCTTAAGTATGTTATAACACTAAAAAAATATTTAAAAAATATATATATTTCAGGCTGTACTCCGCATATAGCAGGGTAACGAGAGGAACTCAGTCTTAAGACACTGCCCACATTCCGCCCAATATTCGAGATATTGCGCATTAAATTTAAAAAGTTAATGCGGCGCTTTTTGCTTTTCTTATTTTTTGTTTTTCCAGAGCGAGGAGTTAAAAATAAAAAAAACACATTTTAAAAAACCTAGCAATACACTGTATTAAAAAAACATCTTCATAATATTAGTATTAATATTAGTATTAGTACCTGGTAGATATCAAAAGTTCTCGAAGTTTCAACAACATTTCTGTGGGGAGTGTCAAACTTTCCAATGCACTCTCCTCAAGTCCACGTGGAAGTAGTATCTTTAACAGTTTCGGAACTTTGAAGACAGTTTCGTATGGCCTAAAATACGGCTAATAATGTATATTATAATCTTTATTATATATTATAAAATTGGTGTTTATTTCAGTCACTCAGCCAGAATTAGAAAATCTTTCTATGTATTATATTTATAATTTATTCATTTATATACTTACACACAACTAGTACATTCAATAAAATGTTCTGCCTTTTCCCACTTCTCATTATTGTATGGGCTTTTATTGCTAACTATTTCGGTATGGTGTTCCTGTACTATAACTACCTAAAATACACATTTCGTTGTTGTATGTTATAATAATAAACAATTAAAAGAAACTAAAAAAAATTGCTGTATATATAAATTTATTTAATCTATTTTCTGGCACTTGTGACATATCACAATTATGAATAATATATGTTATATCAGGCTAGTTGTAGTGCAAGGGCACAAGTGTGTGACTGGTTGTGGGTTCGAACACCATTCGAAGAAATGAAATATTAATCTAAATTTCTAATTTTCTTTTCCTTTACTTTGTTAATGAAGCAAAGCGCAGCGTTGAGATCCGCAAGTAAACACGCAATGCTTGTACAATTCGGCGAAAAGTAGGAAACGAAAGTGTCTTAATGGAGACGGTGGTCTTAACACTAGTTTCCCAAGATCTAATCAAGATCTTTATAATACCATTACATTGAGTATGATACTTACATTGAAGCAAAACATAATACATGTATACTATTAATAACTATTACTTTAGTAAATTCTTTTATTCAAAAATTTTTAATAAATGAATATGAAATTTATACAATAAATATATGTTCAATATAAAGATAATTTAAAAATTACCATTTCACGTATGATTATAATGTTTTCGTCATTACTTTTCTTGTAAAATGTAAACATCACTGGCATTTCAAATTGACCAATGTCTGGAGATTGAAATGTTACACTGATTTCTTCTTTTATTGTAGATTCTGTAAAATTATAGGCTCAGTAAGTGCTATTAAATTTATTAACTGTTTTTTTTATTTTTATAACCTTATAAGCTCTAATTCAGAAATATCTGTTGTCAGATAGGGTTTTTAGGTATTCGATTAAATAATATATATCTGTAATTTTTCTCGATTTCTTATATTAATTTTTATACTGTACTATTTAATATATAATTTAAAAAATCACAGTAAACATTAAATTAAACAATAATATGTGCAATAACAATTATTTTATAGTGCGAGACAGCCCAGCAGACATTGTCTGCAAATATAATATCAGCTTCACACTGTATCCCGCACACATCAGGGGAGGCAGAGGGAACCTAGTGTTAAGTGTACATTCCCCACTTTCTGCCAAATTCTGGAGGCAGATTATAGGTCATAAGTGTCGGAGTTATTAAGTTAAAAAAATATCTTTGGATTTATGGAAGTGATATGCAGATAGCAGTGTAAATAATATTATAGAATGATATTCAATGAACTCATTAGTTAATATAGTTATGATTTAAGTTTGTGGATATCGATGTAATGATTTTTATACTTTCAATTTTTATAATATTGCATATATACAATGTTCAATTTTATTAAATGTAAAGTGAAAAGAAACAAGTACAAAAATCAAAAAAAGATTGTTTTCATATTTAATCTCAGAAACATTGCAAAAATGTAACTTAAAATCTAAAAATGATTCTATTTTTATTTATTTTTATTATAGGCAAGAGGTCATCCAACAAAATAAATTCCTTCATATTCCTATCTTTTGCATAAGAATAACAGGGTAGTTTCAAATTTTATATATATATATATATGCAAAACAAGAAAATTATATTAGGGGTAGGTGGAGTATGGTCAACCCCAATGCAGTATGGTCTCAGACTATTATCATATGCAAGAAAAATTTAAGTATGTAGTTTAAAAATTGTTTACAATGATGGCTACAACTGCATAACACACACTTAATTTTTATTACTTTTTTTTTGTACACTTGTTTATAGTCAACAGTACAGTTTACTCACTCACAAATAAAACTGGAATAACAAAAAAGCTAAGCAAAAGAATAAACGGCACATATTTATAAAAATATATTTAAATGCATAAAGATTACTCAATTGTGTTACTTAATTTGTTACACATATGGCTTGTATCACCTAATATGAATACCTATAACCCAAGTACTCTGAATTTCAGTTCAAACAAAGAGATTGTATTCTCATAGACTTGGTATACTCTCCATCTCCAGGTGTCCTGCTGGTGAGTTTCAAACCATAGAGTCACTACTAATAGTGACGACAAAACAATAATATCAACATATTTATAAAGGCAAAATCAAATGTTTTGGCAAACCTGGGGTAAGACAGCCTTACTGAAGTAGTTACTTACTTTTATCTAAAATCTTTGGTTCTTCTCCATAAATATATGGATGATCATTCATTTGAAACTGAGGTTGGGGATGACTCAGTTGAAAGCCAACAACTAATAATTCTTCATTCCTCAAATTATTACTTATGGTAAAGGTAAACTTAACCACTTGGTATGGCTTCACCTAGAATGAAAATAATAATTCATTTATTAGCTATCTAAATACAAAGCAGTTCATATAGTGGTTTCTTAATTTTAAATCAATTGTCTTACATATTATTTACAGTTGCTAAAAACAAGGCCGGAGTTGAGGCTGTCATAGTGCACCGGCTCAAGGGTGTGACTGAACGCAAATTGTGGGTTCAATTCCCACTTAAGGAAGTGAAATATTTATTTGTGTTCATATTACCATATTGTCGCTCTGGTGTTGAGGCAAATCACGGCGTTGAGGTCTGCCACTCAATACGCAATGCCTATAGAATTAGGCAGAAAGTTGGGAAAGGAGTGTCTTAACACTAGGTTCTCTCTGCCTACCCTGCTGTGTGCAGGATACAGTGTAAAGCTGACATAATAACAAAAAATTTTAAATAAAGAGTGTAGCAATTAGCTGTGCGCTAAGCTCAACTCAAATTAAAATTTTCAAATGTGTTTCATTATTTTTGCTATACTGTATGGTACATGAATTTCTGATACTGTTTATTTTATTTTCAATGTAGATATTTATTATAAAGTCACGAATAGTTATAAAATTCATTACAATTGAAAGATATATATCAAACCAAGTTAAAGATAAGATAATACTTACATGATAAACCACTCTTATATCAAATTAAATATGATAGTTTTAATAAATGCATGATAGTTTATATGGAAAAATAAATAAAGTTTAAAGTTCACATTAAATATGTTATGTTAGAAACAGACAATGTATTTATAGACAGCATTAAAAGTACTCATATAACATATCAGTCTTACATAAATTCTCATTTTGTGGTGGTCACTATTTTGAATGGTTCCCGCACTTGTATCTCCTTGGACAGATGCCCCTCCTAGTATGATTACTCCATTTCGATTGTTTGTAAAATACTTTCTGAAAATATGTTAAAATATTTAATGCAAAAAATAATTGCTTGCTTAACTTAAGTACTGTTAATACTAATAGCTGATCAAGAATATATTAATTATTAATATAAAGGGTTCTATGGGAATAAACACTCGCAGCAAAATCAAATGTTAAAATGCTAAAGATGTTTTTGAAAGTTAAAGAATATCATCCTTATATTTTCTTTTAAAGACATAATAAAACAATGCTTACAATTCAATTCCTCAGGAATACTAATTATTAATACTCTCTTTGTTTAAAAGTCCAATAAATACTGGTTAAACATAATTACTTATACTTATTCTTAACTAAGTGATGAATAACACTTTAAAAATATCAAAAAATTATATTGTGCAGGACAATTCAATTGAGTGTAATTCTTCATAAGTATTGTAGAAAACAAGTTAATTAAACATATAAGTACAGTAGTTCAAAATTAGTATAAATTCAACTTCAAAATATTCTTTATTCAAATAGACTGCTATAAGACTGTTAAATACTTTTGCATCATCAACAAAAAGGTACCCCGGTTCGGAAGGCAGTAGTGCTGAGAAGAGCCGGCAAGAAACTCAACAGTTGCTCTTTTCAAAATCAATGGTACAATTAATTACATTAGCTGACAGCTATCCTGCATTATTTTCAATAGACATTGATTCCATACATTTTTATCCTCTATAAATATTCCTTTACAGTGTACTTGTTAGAATTTTTTTACAAATACTTTAAATTTTGGAGGTAGAAAACTTAATACACTGTGGAATTTTATTATATACACGTATACTTAGACACAAAAGATTTATTAACTTTTTTTAGTATAGAAAAGAACAAAGAACAACTTATCTACATAATATAACTCAGATGATTTAAATAATGTTTAAATATAAAAATTAGGTTTATACTTACTTATTTAATTTATAATTATATAAAATAAGGTTGCACATATGTTTTGGAGTATCCTCATGATCCATAATGGAATTTTCATCATAATCTTCATCAACATTTCCACATACGTCACAATACATGTTTCAAAATTCTACAACAATGTTAATAATACTATTAAATAATCTAATTCAATAGTAAATTCAGTATTATAAAATATGTTTTTAAAGCATTTCAATTTTCAACTTAACACCGGTTGGTATTTGACCAAAGACTAAAATTTGAAATAAGTAACTTTGTGCATTTTGATGTTACATCATTATTATCAATGATTGTAATAGATTATGTTTATTGTAGTGATACTTGTTACTTACCGATTTGTTTCTTAAATTAGAATAATTAGAATATGCCAACAATTTCTTCCAAAAACGTTACAATCCACACAAATGTCAGAATTCTAGTGAATTAGCAATTTAGTTTCTACTTAAAAAAAATAAAGTCAGACCATTTATATGATGAGAAACCCCCGAGCATAGAGATACTACATTATAGTTATACTCTATGCTAGCACACACAATATTATTGTCAATACCATATTGACAATAATATTGTTCAATGTATGGGCCCGTATAGTGTACAATATTATTGAATATTTCGTCGTAAAATCTGACGTAGTTGCTCAGTAGCTTTATGCAGTAAATGTGTTCTGTGGCTTTATGTGTGTGCAGACGTATTTAATCTAAAATGGATAGAAAGCCATTGCTTTAGTTATTGCATTTCGCTTACTTACAAGAAACAGGCAATGTTTTTTTTATCAAAGACTGGATGAGAAAAAAACTGAGTTTAATCATTTTAATATTATTAAAGAAATACAACTAACAGAGATTCGTGAACAGGGGCACTAAGAGTGGCGTAAATTCGACAAGTTGTGGGTTCGATTTCCCCTCGAGGAAATAAAATATTTAATATTTTAATTTCTTCGCTCTGGTGTCAAGGCAAAGCGCAGTATTGAGTTTCGCCACTCAACACGAAATGCCTCCCGAATTCGGTGGAAAATGGCAACGGTATTGTTTCCAACGAACCACTGCTTAAACCACGGTTAAGAATGCCGGCTGGTAGAAAATGCTTCTTAGCGTTAAGCCCGCCTATTGTACATTTTTTTTTCTTATTTTGTGCAATAAAGAATATAAATAAATAAGAATGTTAGTCCCTTTATTATGGTAATTAATTAAATTATATTCTTAGGTTCCCTCTGTTGCGTGCGGCGTACTATGTGTTACTAATTTTACTAAAAGAGGATGATTTAAAAAATATATTTTTTTTGTTAATATCGGGCAGCTTTTATATATAAAGCACTATTTTTTTGACTTTATCTCAATATGCTTCAACAGATGTATTGCATAGCTAGTCTATCCTTAATAAAAAGCATAAGCGTCCGCCCCCTTGAAGTCTTTTATTCAACTAAAATGAACTAAAATATTGCCGCGCACCCGCACACGACATTATTGTGGACAATACCCCTGTGGGAAAACAGAATTTCTTAAAATCTATAATAATGTTGACAACCATAATATTATTGAAAATACGTGCTTTATTGACAATACTATTGTAAGTCTGTGGACAGGCTATAGATATTTAATTGAATGATTTTCCTCTTGCCCTCGAGTGCTAGTAAAATTATTGCCATGTTAATACATAAAAAAAATGTTTTATAGCATTTTTTTTATTCACCTTATATAGCGTATCCCCCATATACCCCATATCCAGTCTAAATAGAAATTATGTATGTTTTTGTATTTTTTAATACAAAAACTTATCTGCATGAATCCTCCCAGACACAGCTGCCATGAGTAAATGTGTTCTGTGGCTGCCATACTCTAATATGCTACTTACAAGCGCATAATAAACTTTTTTTAAACAATTATAATTTTTAAAAGGAGTTCTTGAAGGAATATTGTATCGATATTATCGATTGTTGTGAACTATCGATCGCATGCTAAGTTGGGATAGTATTGTTTCTTTACTATTTTCATGTGTAGTACCACTCATCATAGTATTAGAAACATCTTAGTTGAAGTAACTAATTGCTTATTCATTCATAGCTTCGGTATTCCACTAGTCAAATTTGTAGTTTTTTAAATGTGGGTGGGTAATTTTGTAAAAAAAATGGATAAATTTTTACTTAACTAATGAAATGCTGTAATTGTGATTAATTTATATATATTTTATTTGTTTTTATAATGTAAATTTGATTATCTCATTTAATTTAAAATATGAATAATTTTTTTTAATGTAATTTGTAATTTTTAATAGGATATTTTGTCATGTGATAATTTATTGTCTGTGTCTGTAAATTTTATGTGGAAACTTAATTGGATTTTGTGTCATCTTTTAAATTTGTAATGTTTGTGTATTTTGTATTCTGTTTGTTTTCCTAATAAAAATAAATAAATAAATTAACTGTCGATGTTCATTTGGAGTGTTGTTGCGGCGTGGGTCGTGTTAGTGATCTATCAGAGTTTTTTGTAAACATTTATATATCCTTTACTTGTGTTAAAATGGAAGATCAGGTTCAACCAATCAAAAGGAGAATATCATCAATGTGGACATACTTTAAGAAAAGTGATAATGGATCTCGTGTTACATGTGAATTGTGCATGCGATAATTCCAGTATTCTAATAATACCTCAAACATGAGAGATCATCTTAAATCGAAAACACACTGAAGAGTTAGGTACTAAACCTATCCGTTTCTCAAAATAGACATAGCGAGAAGGAAAATCCTTATCAGCCTGATCAGTACCGCCAACAAAATATAATGAAAATTCCTCCAGAAAAAAAATGTTGGATAATTTGTTAGTAAAAATGATATCTCATTATAGACACAGTCCTTTAGCCTCTGACAAACTAAAAATGATTCAACGTGATTTTAATAAAAAGAAGTGAAATTGATTCAGCATGTGGATACAACAAGGAACAGCTCATTACACATGATAAGAAGTATAAATGTATTATGTATATTTGTATGTAGGTTTATTATTATTATTAATATAATATTAAAATACCGCACCCGAATCATTTCTTTTAACATCTCCTACATTCAAGGGTTTCTGGTAGAGATCTCTATAAGAGACAAGTTATCCATTGTACACATTTTTTCTGTTGTTATAAGTTTTCTGTACTTTCTTTCTTGTGTGGTACATAAATAAATGAAAAAAAAATAAATAAATAAAAGAAGTGAGATGAATTAACGCTGGCCCTCAATCAAAATCCCAATGCACCATGAGATCTGACTGCCAATGAGTATTCTTATATTGATGAAGTCCTTAATTATTTCTCTCATTAAAGGAATATTGTTAAGATATGGAGAGATCGAAAAAGAACCAATGTCAGATTTTGCAAAACCTGTGCTAGAAAATATTATAACATCTGTTATCTAGATTGAAACCATATGAAAAGAGTTCTCCTTGCATAATTTCAACGCCACTAAATCCTCATTTTAAAAAGCTAGGTAGCTAGCTAGGCATCAAAAAGAAAGGGGCATCAAAGTCGACGATCAATTCTTCTATCTTTTTTTCAATCAAGAATCCCGAAATGTACAAGAAAAATGAGAGAATGAAAATGAAAAATACCATCTAGAGGAAAATAAAATAAGTGAAATATTGATTCTGTGCCTGATATTGTTTAACCCTCGGAGTGAGTGTGGCAACATGCGAAAGAAGATTTTCAAAACTTAAATTAATTAAAAACTATTTAAGTTCAACAATGTCACATACTAGGCTAAATAATCACGCTATCATGTCGATCCAATATGAACTACAGTAATACCCCGCTAGACGCGAGGCATACGTTCCAAAAAAAATCGCGTTAACTGAAATTCGCGTATAACGAGGTTTGTAATTAAACATAGTCAGAAATTATTACAAAAAAATACAAATAATTTTAATAAATCACTTTAATTCTAGGAACACTTTATGCAATACATACTCTTATTTTTTACGGAAAAATACATCTATGGGTTAAATTATGTATGTATCTTCAATAAATGTTAAAACACAACTGCCAGCCGACCAAACTAACATCACGGAACAAATCAACAAACGAAACGAACGAGGAAATCCCCGTAGAATAAAGTCGAAGGACTGGGAATTCCCGATTCTTCAAGGAGAATATACAGAGGAAGCGAGGATCCCGCGACCATAGAGAAGTTGATGACTACATTATATTTATACACACTCTTTCGCGTAATTCGAGGCTTCAATTCGCTCAAATGAGCGCGAAATTTGCATCCACGTTATAGTGAAACTGCGTAGAACGGGGTCGCGTAAAGCGGAGTGTTACTGTACTTAGTTGATTCTATTAATTTTGAACAAGTGATTAATGTCTTTGCTCGTCAAAAAGCGCGTAACGTCCGTTTTTAAATTTTTGCAATATTTTTTACGAAAATCTAATGTTATAACTTATATATAGTTATTATAGTTTTGGAGCAATAAAAAATTATATATCTACTCTACTGTGTTTTGAAATCTGAAATTATTTTGACCATTTTAAAGGGCATCAAGTCTTAAACTGCACCAGGCAGCAACGCCACTGGTTGACATTAAATATGTTATGTTAGAAACAGATAATGTATTTTATAGACAGCATTAAAAGTACTTGTATTATTTATTTTCTGTTTACGTTGCTTATGTGTAGGTATGTTAGACGCCGACGGTTCGAAACAAGAAGGAAAAGTCGATTAAATATAAGGATTAGTGTAATTTAAAATACTATATGTTATATTCAATTATTATTTATTAATAAAGCAGCCAGATTTATTAAACAGATTTTATAACATGCAACTAAGCAAGCACCATAACAGGCTTAGGTAAATTTTCTAAGAATACAGATTTTTCGAATTGTGATTTCGGAATCGGGTAGCGGTAGAGTGGGTTATCGAGGGCCAAACGCAAATATTGGTCAAGTTTGTACCCAACACAGACGCACTGGTGGACGGCGATGTCGCAGTAGCACCCGTGGGCACACTTCTGTCCGTAGATGTCGTTTTCCATCTTTTCTGTGCATGTTTCACCGGGGCCCTGGTTAAGAGGTTAAGTTTATTTAATTTTAATTAAAATAGGTTTAGTAAACAAATATTGTTTTAGGTATATTTAACAAATGCTAATATTCTCTTTAGTCAAAATATATTTAAGTATGGAATGTTTTGAACCCGACGTTATGGTATAATTTTGTAAAAAAATGTAAAATAGTTAGCTTATTACCCTGTAGCAGTCCAAGCGATTGCCGCATTTCTCATTGAAGTAAGTATCCCAATGGCATCTTTTAAATCTTTTGTTTCCCCTATCGATGTTGCATTCCTTATGATCTTGTGACGTTTCGCAAACAGGACATTCTACGAGACTGAGAATGAATATGAAAAAAAAATCTCAGATATACATTTATTAAAATCAATTTTAACATACTTAAAACGAAAAAAGCCAAGCTTAAGAAATTAAAAACTGATAACATAAAAAATACATATTATGTTGAAAAAAGATATAATAAAAATATACTTTTAAAAACTAAAACATAAATAAGAAACAAAACTCACCAAAGCACACCACATCGAGACACAATTACCTATCCATATCAGTGTTAGGTTCTTCTCTTTCAATAAGGTTTCTAGACTCATAGCCATGGTAGTGGGCAGCGCTGGATCCGACCAGGAACAGGAGGCAGAACACGAGATGCATGTTATGAAGAGTTCTGTACCAATTAAAAAATATATGTAGTAAAAGAAAAAAATCAGCTTTACGCTGTACCGCACCCAGCAGTGTAGGCAGTGAGGGAACCTAGTGTTAAGACACTCCGTTGCCCACTTTCTGCAGAATTCTGGAGACATTGCGTGTTGAGTGGAGATCTCAACGCCGCGCTTTGCCGCGACACCAGAGCGAAGAAAGGGAAATATAAACGTAAATAAATATTTCACTTCCTTAAGTGGGGATCGAACCCACAATCGTCGCGTTACAGTCACACTCTTGTACCGCTGCGCACGACGGCCTCTACTATTACAAAATAATAAAAAATAAATATTAATTATATTAGTATTTATTATTAATTATATTAATAGCTCTCTGATTTTGTATATTGATTTGTATATATTTGAGAATCATCTCTTGTTTGCATTTAAAAGATTTTTAGCACACTGTTTGTATTTTTTGCAAAGCAACGTGTTTACAATTCCAATATTATATTGTTTGCGTGTTGCTTTTAGTGTTTATTATCATTGTACATTATTTAGAAATGTTTGTACGACGTTAACTAAGTTTATTTTTAAAATAACTTTCGTTGGATATGTAAATTATAATACAGATGTAACTATTTAATAAACTATAGCGATGAGTTCAAAATGAAAAATATATAGGTATGTATATAGACAAAAAGAATATTTAATAAACAAAACATATACAAATTAAACTACAATTAAATATTATTTGGGATGTGACGATGCACAGCATCATTTCAATTATTTTAGCTGTTTAAAAAGTTTGTTTGTCCATATTTTAAACCGGATATGAAAATAAGTAAGTTCGTTTCAAAAGTCACTGACTCGACATTAAATTTATAATTATGCGTCATTCGAATGTTATTGCCAGTATTGGAGGCGGACATATTTCCAAAATCTCTGAGACTTGCTGCGTATGTTAGCTACAGTTTTGTTATTGTTTATAAATAAAAAGCTTTGGAACCAAATATATTTTAAATAAATTGGCACGGTAGCGAAAGTACGGTACGACGAGTGCTTGCGCAAACGCCGCCCGCCCTACACTCCGCCGAAATGCGCATTCGCTACATAAAATTCGTACAAAACGGGTGTTACAGCTAATTTACTAATATAAAGAATAATATTTTATATATATTTTTTTATTCTAAGCATTAAGAAATAAAAAGCAGTAATTAAATTGGTTAATTTTTCAAGTGATCGTAGTACTGTGCTTTGAAAAATATGGGAATGATTTCGCGAGTGCGTGGTCGTATCAGAAGTGATTCTTTCTCGAAGTTTCAAACGATCAAATCAGAGGATAAAATTGCAAATATTGGTAGGTGAAATTATGAAATTAATAGAAACACATTTAGAGCTTTTAAACATTCATTATTTGTTGTGTTGTTATATAGGAGGCCGAGTTGCATGAAGTGTTCCCAGTATTTTAATAAGCAACAGTAAACAATGGTTTACGTATATTGACGTCGTAGTCTATGATTAAAAGTATTTTTTTGTGAATATCTCATTTCTTTGTTTTCAGTATGGCTGATCTCTTTGGTATTCCTTTTACCCTATTGGGCGCCCCGAGGGCTGCTTGTAGCCCTGGGAGGAGCGTGGCTTATGGCTGCCTATACATGTTTGGTGATACCATTGCTTATCTCTGCCAACTATCGCTACCCAGCTAGGTGGTATCCAGCCGTTGTGAAATTGGCAAGAAGTAAGTAAATATTTGTTTGTCATTTTTTTTTACTTCATTTGTTATGTTCGACAGCCCTAAATATTAATTAAAATAAATCATTAATGTATAATGCACTAATTAATTTATCAATGTCAATGTAATGTGAATTAACTCGAGACGTAAATTGTGACGCTAAAGATGCGCAGATATAAAGCGAAAAAATCCCTAGTTGTTAAAATATATTCGTAAGTTTACATTTATTTGTAAATTTCTGTATTTGTATTTATAATATTTATTTATTTGTCGCATGCATCGCATTTAATTCAATACACCGCAATATACCTGTAAACAAACAAGGGGTGTGCCAACCTGACCTATGAGCTTCCGCCCCCGATGTTTGTGAACATCAACATCAAAACAATCGTAGCATTTAAATTTATATATTTTTATACTTTATTTTTTTGGCTAACTACTCGTAAAGTCAATAAAATTGTGATAGTCAAGGATATTATGGATTAAATTAGATAAATTGAGGTTGCCTGTATTTTAGGAATTGGGACACGGTTGCTTGAATAAATGGATCAAATTTGTAAATATGTCATCGCTACATTACCATGATCACGAATAAAGAGTTAAATAAAAACAATAATAACTAAAATTTCAGAATTAAAATACGATTTCAAATTACATAAAATCCGCATTTTCTCTTGAAGCTTTGAGAAACAAATGATTGAGAAAGCAAATAATAAATTTTATGTTTAGTTATTATCTTAATAAAAATAAACATTTTATCTACGATTTGGCATTGTTTGCCACGTTGTACTCGTATAGTTGTGTGGTGTGGGGAGAGTCAGGTCATTGTCGAGATTCTGAATGGAGCAACGGAAGCTGGCGGAAAGCCAGCACAAGTGCGTCAATTGGGCTTACTAAAGTTTTTTGATTTAGCATATGACTTCTTATCTTGAAGTAAACATTTTTTTCATTTTATTATTCACAATCTTTATACTCGTAACTTATTCGTGTGACGTTCAAAAGTACAAAGAAAATAATAAATGCTTAGAACATAGAACGAACAACTTAAAACTCACCAGAGACGTGATGAAGAGGGTGTTTGTGGTTCTATCCAATGGAGGGCTGCTCTGAACTGTTTTCATTGAGGCAAGGGTTGATCTTTTATACCCCATAATTCTATGAAAAAAAGGATTCCTGAAAATATTATGGACAGTGCTATGTAACAGCTCTAAATGAAAATATTTAATAAAATTTTTGTATTGTCCTATTTTAATACATTTGCTAAAGGATTGATGAAAACTAATGGCGAATCTTTAGTTTTCAACCATAGTAGTAGTAGAACGAAATAATAATAAAAAGAGAAGTAATACGTAGATAGAGGAAGGAAGGAGAAGATAGAGGAAGAGTTACTTAGATGACCTTATGAATATTGAAAATTAGGTACTAGCAATGTACGGTATAAAGTCAAAGTCAAAAAGCCAACGAGGGGCCTAAGCACATGTGAATAGAGACAAAAATAAATATAATTATTTTAAAAGAAGTAATAAAAAGACTGTTTCATTACCTACATATATATTTTAATACTTTTAGTCTTATATGTTATAACGAAATATTTAATTGAATAGATTCCTGGTTACTTTTCGTATTTGTCCATCCTTTTCTTATGCTTTTCTTCATAGTAAAAAAAATAATTATGTAAATTATAATAAGTCACTTGTATTGGAAAATAACCAGTGGTCAATACGTTGTGACAGCTTCATGATAAGCTTCACCTTGAAATCTCGCTGCTAACATTGAATATATTAAAATTTACTTCAATATATTTCAACAGCTCTAAAGTAACCTACCCCCTAATTTTGTCGGTATGAAACCTTTTTTTATCAGCTTCACGCAAAACGAGGAGGAACGGAGTGTATTAACACTAGGTTTCCTCTGCTATGTGCGGGACACAGTATAAAGTTGATAATAAAATAATTTCTATTGTTACAGAGGTAGCTCGTCGTCTACATACGCCATTTGCTCGGTTATTACGTGTCCTGAAAACAGCGTATACGCCTATAGATAGAGCGGAACGTTTATTTTTGCAAATGAATAACCTTTCCACAATGATAAGTCAGGTAGGAGATAAGAATTATTTTTATGTTTAAACATAACACATTAATTATAATAAATATGATTCGTATTATCAATTCTCTCTCATTAATGCATTCATTATCGAGCTTCTTAAATATTGTACCTGTGTTATTTTTAGTTCCAAATAAATAATTTATTATTATTATTATTAATTTCTGAATTTCGTAGCTGCTATGAATTAATAAGCAGTCGAGTTTAATAGAAATGTTTAAATTCGCGGCCGTCATGGCGCTGTCGGATTCGATCTCCATCCGGGGGAATAAGTATTGAATTAGATACATATTAAATTAATCAATAATTTTGAGATCATATAAAAAGTTTAGTAAAAATAATACAAAAGAAATTTACACTAAACCTACACTTTAAGAACCTCTGGATATTTTTAAATTTCAACAATTTAGTTAGAAGATTTTTTAACAAACAAAAGAATTCGTTAGGTTTTTCTGTGTGAATTTAATTTGTATTTTTTTAGCTTCACGCTGTGTCCTGTCGTGTAGCTGTGTCCTACACATAGAGTATGCAGACGTAACCTAGGAAACCTAGTCTCTGTTCTCATAAGGAATCTTCAGATGTCCACATTTCGTCGAATCCTGAAAGCATTGCTTGTTGACTGGCGAAACTCAACGCCGCGCTTTTGTCGAACCCACAACCTGTCGCGTTTACAGTCGCACCAGCACAACTAGTCTCAATTTGTTTTAACTATTTTTAATATAACCACATTTTTAGTGATATTTATCTCTGTTTCTTTTCAGTTACTGATATTTACCGCTTGTGATCGCCTTCTAGTATATCGAGGACGTTTAACATGCCTTTATTCCTTAATGTTCTATAACGTTATAACATACTCTGTGAGTTATGTGCGTGAAATATGCACAAAGGAGGACTGGTCGCCGTACGTGAATGTGACCAGACACTCGCGAGTCAAACACCTCGCCATGTCAGCTACAAAAATTGTATTGGAGTGGACCAAAGCTGTCACTTTCATTGTAACAATGACCTTTATCTTACTAACACTGGGTTTAGAACAAGGCTTGGAACATTTTCGGCCAACAGCATTATACACAGCTATAACTGGTAGCTATTACCTTTTATCAGAAAAGACATTCCTTGAGTTGTGGCCAATTGGTCTATCTACGCTTAAGTTGGAGAGGTTAGAGGGTATGGAGGCGCTTTATTGCGGCGCATGGTCGAGAGGGATCACAACAGCTATAGCAGTTCCTCTTGTTCCAGCCCTCGCTTGGAACGAGCGATGGCGATTAGCAGTATTAGTTTTTTATATTTGTATCATAGTACATGGACGTCACAGACTAGGTGAAGCACTTGGGAAACTCAATGAGGCTCAAGGTTCCCTCGCCAGATTCAGGCGTGCGACAATTGATGAACTGTCTACTTTAGAAGATGTATGCGCAGTGTGCCTTGGTGCCATGAAATCAGCTCGTGTGACCCCTTGTGCCCACTTCTTTCATGCAGACTGCTTGAGAAGATGTCTCGCAACATCAGATAGATGTCCTATCTGTGTTAGAGAATACGTGTTTTGCTAAAAATCTGTGATTGGTATATCTTATTCTTCATTTTATTATTTAATATGCTACAACATTCAACAGTAATGTGTTAAAACGTGAAATTGACTGACATACTTTATGTGATAAGCTGAAAACGCACTCATAGATAAAGGTTTACAATGTTTATATAAGAATAAGTTTAGCTTCCTTCGATAAATGTATGAATATTTTTAAATTTGAAATTGATATATTATTTTATAATACACATATATTTATAGTACGTATTTTATTGGACTCTAATTATTTAACATCTATTTATAATTTTTTTTTATTTTTATTAAGCGTACATTTTTTTGATTGGAAAAATACTTTAATTTAACAATTAATATGTAAGTATTTGTATTGTTCATTGTGTATTCTTCAATATAATAAATAGTTTCCTTCTACATATTATTTTTATACGGCGAAAAGTTCTATGTTGCACTTTCGCTAAAAAATCTTCGTAGTGCTAAAAGCTGATAGAAGCTTCTTGTGATGCAATAAAACCTTGTAATTATTTATATTGTGCACATATATTTGAGACATTATTTTCAAAAATAATGGGTTAACTAAGTAGTCATATGTTTAAATAATTTGTTTACACATAAAATATATTATTAAATATATTCATTGATTATATTTTTTATTGTTTTATTTTTATCACCAATCATTTTAAAAATCACTGTATGGTCGAGATCATATATGGACGGGAAATCATATGTGTGGATGAAAATTCTGTGTAATATTAGACACTAAAAGTATTTATAAACATGTTACAGATATATATAAAAACACCACATGTGTTGAAATGTGATTCTATGGGCAGGTTATTAGGTATATAATTGCGTTGTTTAAGCGGGAGAAGCCGCTCGTATGGATGATGTGAATACAATTTCATTCAGTTGTATTACAACTCAACCAATTTAATGGTAAATCCATTTTATTCCAATTCAAAATATCTGATATATTATTAATAAATTATTAAAAGAAGGAAATATGTGGAAAATTCCTTTGTCGCATTGCGCATGCCCGATCCACAAATGAATACAGCATCCCACCCACAGCTACAGCTACAGCATTGATCGAAGAATATCATAGTTACAGAACTTCCTAAATAATCATTAATAATTATTATTTTAAGTGGATATATGAAAGAATGTGTTGTAAATTTAAATAATGTAATTTTATAGTATTTACCTTAAAGGAAAATGTATTTATTTAAATGAATGAAATGAAGACATCTTTTCCGTGAAATAGCATTCGCATTAAACTAAATAAAGAGCTTTTCACAAAAATCTATTTACATTGTTTCTTTGAATAATTATGAACAGGGGAAATTGTTCTACAGGTCAATAATGATATTATTTTATTAAAATTCAAAGTAAATCGTAAGTAAAAATTTAAAATGGTTGCTATGATATCACATGGTTACGTCACGTAAACATTGCGGGCGATTGTTGTATCGCCATTCGCCATCTTTATCGTACTCACTGTAACATATACGAATGAACAACAAGAGAAGCAAATAGTTTTAGTTATTTTCGTTCTATCTCTTTCATTTACGACGCACGTTCTGGCAATGGCGATGGCGAGAGTGGCAAGGCAAGTAGTAAAATGTCGTATGTATGTGGCGAATTGAAATCCGTCCAAGTTCCAAGTCAGTTGTCGCGGTGTGTTGTGTACTGCGGTGTTAACGAACAAACTTCTAAATACTCTCCCATAATTGTGTAATAATATTCTGTAAATAATAACAGAAATGTGCGTATAATATTGTGAAAAACGGATATTGCTAACGCGTGTTCAGTTCCTGTTGTTGATAAAGGTTTGTGCTTAACAGTATGCATTATTCGAGTTTTTGATAAGAGAATATTAATCTTCAAGTGTGTTTTTATGCAAGATAAAAACACATTTTATGTCAATGTTGGTGCATATAAATTTATATATATATATTATTTAATGTAACCTGTATTAAGTATGCTTAATTATTTATATATGATTATTTTCGAATACATATCCCAAAGTATACTATATATCAGCTTAATGAAACTACTTTTTTTTAATATCACAAAATAATTTACTTTTATTATTTTTAAAAGTTTTAGGAACACTGGAATATTTTTAAAATGTAATATGATAATAACAAAAGCGAATAAACATTGGAAATTGGAAAATTAAAACAAAATTTCCAATTTTATTCCTGCAATAGTTAATATTCTTATTCCATATATATTAATATTTATATTAAAATTGTATGTCTGTGATTGTAAAATAACTGTGTATTTTTATGCATCGCGCACTGGCCTACTGCCTGAATCTGAAACAGAAATTCCAAAAGGTTTAAATAACAATTAATTTAGTGTATAACAATACAAAAATAACCACTTAATTAAATAAATAATTGTAAAGCTCAAGCGGACTAAGCCGCGCGTGAGATGTTAGTCAGGATTAAAAAAAAAAGAAATTATCATTTAATTTACTCAACAAAATTGTATTTATACAATGTAAAAACAACATTTCTAGGATCTCATTATTTTATATTTTTACTACAGTTATAATTTATACCTTATAAATTATATATTTATAATGCCCAAGGCGCAAAAGCTTACGTCATTCAAATTACAAGTTACAAAAGTGGCCTCTAAGTTCTTTTGGATGTCAATTCAGTTTTCTATTTCGGTTTTTAGGCATTTTTTTTTTGTAATATAAAAACATTGTTGTTTTAAGACACTCCTCTCCCAATTTTCACCGAATCGTGGATTCAGTGTGTGTTGAGTGGCGAAACTCTACTCTACTAACTCTACTAAAGCGAAGAAATGATTTGATGATAATTTCCTCGAATAGGCATTGAATCCACGACATCATACGCTAGTGCCGTAGCACTACAGCTTGCTTCAATTTACAGTTATTCCAACTCTATGGTATTTTAATTATAATTTTGAGCATAGAACATAAAGATTGAATTCATTATATGAATTTGCACCTTAAGTTCAAGTTTTTTTACCAATATTAAAAATAAATAAATTCTTCATCTACTAGCGGTACTTCTTCATCAAGACAAGCGGCAGTGTGTCCAGCCAGGCTTCAAAAAAATAAAAAAGCCTAGAAACGCCCCATGTGTACTAAAAAACTTACATGATCAGGTTAAGCATTTCAATAAATAAGTGACTTCATTACACTGTGTGTAATCTGTACTGCGGTAATGCAGTATTTTACTAAATGGATTAATAAATGAAGCAAACACCCTAAATATTCTCCAGAGAAAATATATTATACCATTTTACATCAAATTATGATATCGAATTTACCACTGAGGAGGTCTTAAAAAATTCTTTGGATATCATTCCAATTATAGTCTGCAATGACTACACCAGTATCTAAAAGTTTACTTTTCGTATTTATAATATTTATTTTGAATATTACTTATTCTAATAAGTCCTTAAATATAGTTTTTCTTACAAAGCCGATTAACTCATTAAAAAAGCGATATACTGGTAATCCTGTTAAATGATATAGAACTGTAATGATCCTTGCCTTGACCCAGCTGTTAAATAGTGGAACAAACTAGACAATACGACATTAATAATAATTTATACCTATCTATTTGTAGTTGTGTAATAAGATGGCAAAAAATAAATACATACACATGTGTGAACGGATGTTGATGATTAGCTCTACAGTCCACAGACAACAAACAATGATGAGCATAATTAAGTAACAATGTAAATAACATTTTAAAAAGTATATTCTTTACTTATATTATATATTTTTTCATATTATCATGGAATAAGGTACAATATATTTTTTTTGTTTTTCAAAAAGTTAAAAATCCATTCATAATTTTATTATCCTTACATATTATGTATAACAACTTTGTTACTTCTGTATAGTCTGTACTAGTGTATATGCGTTATCAAGTACGATATCGAAAATATCAGATAGCCCAAAAAATATTCATTATTATGGCGCACAATATTTGTGTTTACAATCTGGTTGTCTTATCATATAGTATTCCCGACAATGTACCAAAAAATACGAAGGACCTGATCTTGTATTTGATCTGGTACAGAGATCCAGTCGTGGACGTAGAAATAGAAAGGGGAGGGTGTTCAGGATAGTCCAGAATAATTCTGTGCCCACCCCAGAAATTTTACTAACAAAAAAATTGTACTGAAAAAGCTAAATCTCTAAAATACTGATCTCATTCGATATGAGAAAGAAATCTGTGAGTAAAAACGATGAAAATAATCCAATATCATCATCCATTGGGTATTGTGCAGCCAAATGTGAAACCGTACTAAGCCGAATATAAAGTAGTTACGTCATGCAGTTGACGAGATTGCGAGACGCGGTGAATATAATGAAGTATGGGGAGCAACAGATCCGTAGACACCAACCTTGTATATAAAAGATGTAAATACTTATTGTAATTACTTTTACTATTTTACATATTTAAAATTATTAAAATGATAAACTTTCATACAAAAATTTGTAAGTCCTAGGAATAGTCGGAGTTCAAGTTCTTCTATTTTCCACATCACTGTGTGTTTTATATTTTTATTTGCTTAAAATAATATAAAATTTTAACCTTGGTAAGTCTCAAGACATTTCCGAACTGCTTGAGTATGGTAGGTCACTTATTTTTGGGTTTGGAGGAGGTAGGAGGCAAAGGGAACATATTGCTAAGACACTCTGTTTTACGCTGTCCGCCTAATGAAACTAATAATCATTAGGTAGGTATATAAAAAGCCAATTACTTAACAGATATCGTATGAATCTAACTATTACACAAGATCGATATTAATCCATATTAATGGGTTCATCATTGCCTAGATAACAAGCTGATACGCAATCTAATTCCATACTCCAGAGTAATTAAATTTATTAAAAGAGTAGAGTTGAAGTTTAGAGTTTATTTAATCTTCTTTATTTAATCGCCAACGTGCTGGCCTAACAAACACCATTCCACCATAAATATTTGGGCAATGACCGATTATTTCGTCTTTCAGCCGATGATCTCAACGAACTCCTGAAATACGGTCTTATTCATAATGAAACGCAATCAGCGCTATTTGTACTAAAATTAGAACTTACATTCATGTTTTATACAGTCCACACATAAATTACTATATTTGTAATATACGTATTTTAATTATTTT
Source organism: Heliconius melpomene melpomene (assembly GCA_000313835.2). Lineage (NCBI taxonomy): Eukaryota > Metazoa > Arthropoda > Insecta > Lepidoptera > Nymphalidae > Heliconius > Heliconius melpomene. Next base: position 114,126 of record HE670214.1, read on the forward strand.
GAACCCAGTAGTGGGCACAAGCAGCAGGTTCGCAGGTTGTTGCTGGCAGGATCCTAGATCCTCAGAAAGTACAATATTGTATGAAGTGAACTAGAAATACCTGTAAATTTTTAATTTTCGGTTTTTTTCCTTTCTTAATATTGTAAAATCTCACTTCATGCCAAATTTACCTTTACACAACTGTAAGCGCATAGGAAGAACCTATCCTATACATTTTGATTACCCGGCGAACTTCATACAAAATGCAACTAAAATTGCATAAATGCTGGTATTGTTTGGTGAAAGCTTGATTTTGTCTGGGCTCCAAAGGATCGTAGACCTGAATATTTAATGTAAATTTCAGCGTCATACCTCCACGCGATCTCAAGATAAATGGTCTTAATAGACGCACTGACAAACAAAAAGGTGACCCTATAAAGGTAGCGTTTTCCCTTTTGAGATACAGAACCCTAAAAACTACCTACTATTCACGTAAATGTGTATATAGTTACTTAAATTTGATAAACTTTGAAAACAAACTTGTTGGCCTTGAGGAGATGACGAATTATTAAGAGTGTAACGACTTTACTACCAGAGTATTATAATGAAATAATAAAACAAAATTAGCTTCTCGTTATTTATAAACTACCTACTTATACTTAATTAAATGTTATTGGAAAAAAAAATGTATTTTGCTGTGATATATTTACACAATTCAATTTGTTTTCCAATGTGTATTTGTATAGTAGTGTATGGTAAATCTAAATATTAATTAAAAAAGATTAGATATCTACAATTTCTATTTAAAGAGCCTAAAACAGACAAGAGACTAAAACACCACAGTTTATTGCTAGTAGAAAATTATTTATTAATTTTCAACTAGCAATAAACTATCAGACAAACTTAGTCCCAACTCCCAAGTGAAATGAGAACATTAAAACGAATGTAATTTCGTTTATTAATGTCCAATAGCATGACTGGGTCAAATAAATATCTCAATTAAACACCACCCCTTCTCTACAAATGTGTTCTTGCTTCTTTTAATTGCAATTAAATTATAAGTAAATCTTATAAATTATGAATATAATTAATTTTTAAGAGATTTTTTTATGATTCGCTTCAAGGTAGGCAAAGGGAACCTTGTGTAACACTCCGTTTCCCATTTTCCGCCAAATTCTGGAGGTATTGGGTGTTAAGTGTCGGAACTCAGCTGACTTTTAACATTGTGCCAGAGTGAAAAAATGATAATATAAATAATAATTCATTCCCCCAAGTGGGGATCGAACCCATAGCCGTCGCGTTACACACACATACACACCTGTGCCTCTACGCCACGACGACCTTTTTTGTTACTAAATATCTTTCTTTGATAATAATGATAACGACAGGTTATTAAAATATTTTTTAAGCTATATTTTAAAATTATAAATTCTTGGTTTTTTTTAGTATGAATGTAAAATAGACACCTGTGAAAATGACAATACTTTTATATGACTATCGTGACCTGGAAGTGAGAGCATCCAGACATCTTAATGCTTGGAAAGGTATGACAATATTATGTTTCATTTACTCTTATATTTTGTTTTTTTAACACAGGAAGACACACACGGAAGCACAGTGTTAAAACACTCCATTCTCATTGAGACCGAAATCTGGAGGCATTCGTGTTGAATGGAACTTATCGCGGTTTTTCATGATACCAGAGCGAAGAAATGAAAATATTGAATATTGAATTTTCTAGAGTGGGAAATAAACTCACAACTATCGTGTTTACAGTCCCAACTCCTAACTCTAAAATATCCTTTAATAACATCAAATCTTTATATATAAATAGGAAAAATTATATATAAGTAGTTGAAAATGTAAAGTAGTAAAATGGTCAATTGATAATTTCAATTAACATGACGAATTTATATTGAAACTAATTGTATCTACACAATAAGACTCAATAAGTAACTGTGGTTACTTAGGAAATTATTGGTCACAAATAACAATGAATGTAACATACTATACGTAAAATATATAAACTGTATAACGATATTCTAAAAAATAATAATTTATTATACATAACTTACTTCACCAATTCACGTTGTAACGCATTGGTTTAAAGCTGGCAATAAAATTTTAAAATATTTCTCACATTATTTGGAACACGTACCTATATTTAGGAAACCAGGGCGTTTTAATGCGGTTATTGTTTTAAATATTGCTTCAGGTTAGATTTAACTGATGTCAAACAGCATTTTGTATAGCTCTTTCGCCTCGTCCACCGTCATCAAGCTCTCCATGCACACTATATGCTCTGGCGGGGATATTTGGCATACTAAACTATGTATTCCTTCAAAATACAATGCAATTAATAGGTAATAATTGCGTATTATACCCTCGGGAGCTGGAGTTCCACATGATAGACTTACGAGATATACCTGAATATAGCACAGCGAATTTAACTCAAGCTTTAACCAAATCTGAAGATGTAAGGAAACCTGATGCTCAGAACTCTTCCGTCCAAATAAATAAATTAGCTGATGAAGTTGAGAACGAAAAAGTAATAAGAGAGTTAAGTACTGTGAACATTAATACTTCACAGAACAACAGCGACAGTGGAGCAATTGAAAATGATGTTTTATCTAGTAAGTTCAATTATTTATTTTATATCTTCATGTTTTAGTTAGTTTCAGTTAGCACGATTTACAGCGTAGATTTTTTTTGGTTTTTTTGTTTTTATTAATATATTTTTAATTATCAGCTTCACGCTGTATTCTGCACATAGCAGAAGGAACCTAGTATTACAACATGACAGTGGCAGAACTCTACGCTTTTTGCCTTGGGACCAGAGCGATGAAATGAAAATATTAGTAAAACTAGCGACCCTCTTGCGGCTTCGCCCGCTTTTTACTACTGGATTATTCATATAATGTATGTTGCAAAGCACTTAAGATAATGTGAAAATTAATTAAACCCTAATGCAACCCGCATTTTTTTAGTTTCAATAAGGATTTTCCAATTGTTTTACACAGCAAGGATTTTTTAGTAGGTACCGTAATTTTAAATCTGTGCTACTAATCCTTTCAAGTACTTATTAAAATATATTTAAATGACTATTTATAGATAGTTAAATGACTATTTTTAAACGGAAGAAATTATAAACAAAAACCTACCTACTAATAAGTTATTAGTAATAACTACTACAAAAAATATGAAACCTAATATATCGCGCTGCAAATAATACATTCAATTAAGAAAGTGAAATAATACATCG
>HE670215.1:0-22394 GCA_000313835.2 Heliconius melpomene melpomene
GTTGAATTCCACAACTTACCATATGTTGTGAATTCGGGCGGTACGCGGAGAGTGGAGTGTGTGGAAACTATAATATGTTCTCCCTGGTTACCCTGCTATGACGAAAGAGTGTGGAATCTAATGCGATGAATATTAATTATATATACTTTACATATAATATATTTTACACGAAATATAATACATTTTTTAAGTTATTTATCACATTCGCGTTTCATCATTTCAAGTATTGTCACACGGTCAGAATATGAAACAACACGGACAATAAATCGAAATCAATATAAACGAATACGATACATGCTTTTATTAATAAATCAATACAGGATATCACAATAAATGAGCGAGTCAATGGACCGTTTACATGTGGAATTGATATAGCTATAGTATTATTTTCATATATGTATGCATTGTATATAAACGAACGGCACCCCGATAGCACACTATAACTATCTTCATACATAATAATATTGCTATCGAAAACATTATTGTTAAATATTTCATATTAGCCCATTGCAACTTTTGTTTTAAAGGTTCCATAAATCAAAAGAAGAAACGAAATCCTTATAGGTTCACTGTGTTTGTTCGTCTGTCAAGACTGTTTATCTCAAGATCACGGTATCAAGCTGAAATAAATCTCAAACATTTAGGTCTACGGTCCGTTTAAGCACACACAGAAAAAATCAAGCTGGTCGGATGTTGTTGGTGAAGGCATTTCTGAGATTGGAGTGCACAAACGCACAGATAAACTGAAAAACCGATAAATAGACAAATTGACAAACAGAAAAAAATATTAAAAATATTTTTTTGGGTTCAACTACTTTGTTAAATGTCCATTTGTCATATATATCCAATGTATAGACAGCGATTTTATTATATGCATAGATATAGTTAAAACTATCACAAACTTGTAATTGTGTCTATACATAAATTTCGCCCGCAAACTTAAGTTTGTCAACTTGCATAAGTATACTTCCCGTTGACCTACAATCCTGAAATTGGTACGGAAGCCTCAGTGGCCGAATCCAACTCGTACTTGTACGGTTTTATTCCATTAAACTGAACTGAACTGAACTTACCTGATGTGGATTGCTACTGACTGATGATATCTCTGCACTTTTCGCTTGTTTAAAACGTGTTTTCACAATCACTTATTATTACATTAATTACACAAAATAATAATAATAATAACTTACATATTTTTCTTACACATTTAAAAAAGAATACATTTATCGGAACCGCTTGAAATTATTAATTTCATCTCTAATTTGTTGTTGTGTTTTCTTGTTTTTTTTTCGTGTTTTCTTTCTTGTAAAAAAAAGCAGTGCAAATATTTATTGTGAGGATTTTATCCCACTGACTTCACATAAAGGTACACAGATATTAATAAAATTTAATTAGCTTATGATATTGTAAGATAATATTTCAGAATAAAAATTACAATAATATACCCGGTCTAATATTATGCTTGGGACCCGCAGGGCTTCCTTCCCATTCTTATAAAGGATATTCAAAATTATGTAGACAGTACTTTCCAAGCTGTAGGGCCGACCAGAGGCAATCTTGTTTCGCGAGCTTTGTATTCATTTTCCCTACACGAAGCCCTTTTTGTTTTGACAAATGTGTTGATACTGTCCGGAAAGGATAAATTGAACTCGTTTTTTATACCTAGTTACGTAATTCCGCGCCGGGCCGTTATTGTGTATTTTTTTTATTTAAAATCTGATAATTCCAGAGTCGACGCAACGAGGCCAGAGGCACAGGGGGACAAGCGTGCGAATGTAAACGCGATAAGTTCGATAGGTTCGGTTCCTATTCAAAGCAATTATTTAATATCTTCATAATTGATAATGAGTCATACAATGCCTACAAAGTTCTGCGGAAAATGGGGAATGGAAGTTTCTTAATGGGAACGGAAGTCCTCTGCCTTCTACATAAAAAAAAAGATATCTACAGAAATATGATCTGTAACCTTTTTTCCATATCATTAGTATTATTTAATTTTTTTACATTTTAAATTTTCGAATACATACTTTAAACCTAACGCTAAATGTGCCAATAGAGAGAGATAGAGAGCCCCGTGATGATAAACAAGGTCTTAATATATGTATACATATTAGATTTTTTTTTAAATATCCTAATCCTATGTATATCACGTTTTCATGTTTCATATATGTATTTCGTTTATAGATTTATAGAGCACTTACCTTTATTGAAAACCGGATCAAATGAAAGCGGCTTATAGAATTATCTTCTGAAAATTTCACATTATTAAATATTTCAAATATAAAAAAAGAAGAACTAAAACCCTTACAGAAGTTATGTTTATCAATATATTTATTATTATGAAGAGAAATAAAATACGTATCTCCCCACCTGACGGCACTAACAGTTTAACGGCACCTCAAGATGAGTCGAATAAGCAATACTCGTAAAAATAGTTCATCACTTTGATAAGATACATTAAACAACACATATAAAACGACGAACAAATGGTGCCGTAAATTAAGATTAAAACTTGCACAATAAATAATTAAAATGTAATATTTTTATTTAACTAATACCTACCGCCTGATTTTTATTAACCTAGTGCCTAATCGAATCTACTAAAAATATTACGAAATTGTGAATTAAAATAATTTAAAAAAAAATCATTTAGCTAAAACATTGGATTCTACTCCAAAAAATAATATTATAAAAGCGTCATTCAAATATTTATTTCAGTACTATTTTTTCTTACAACAGTAAAAATTAAGCAAATAGTATATGATGTACATATTTTCTTTACCTATACGTACATATATATACGTTTTGTGAAAGACTTAAGAACTAAAGCAATTCTTTACGAATGCTGATCGGAAACTGCCATAATTCTTTCAAAAAAAACACAAGAACGAATCTTGATCTTTGGGTTCTACAATGTTTATTCAAAAAATGGGAAATAAAATGGAAATTCTTACATTTACAAATTACTCTGTTCAATATTCCTTTCCACGAAGGACGTACAACGACGCGGACGTACTTATCGTGTTGAAAATATAAAATTTGCATTAGGGACTATCCTTTTTCAATGGTTAATATCAATTAAACGTTCAAAGCGTTGTCGATATTTTAATTCCTGGGGTCATATATTAACATTTAATTGTATTTACTGAAATTAGATTAACATTAAAATGTACTTACTGTAATCTTTAAAAAATACTAAATAATAATTTCACGTCAATTACAACTACGTAGATTGAAAGCAACGGCTTTTTATATTGCCCGAATTTATCTAAAGATTTTCATAATAGAAAAAGTACAACAAATATGAATAGATTTTTCTATAGAAAATATTTTTAATATATAGAGACAGAGAGAGACAAATAGATAATGTTTGTATAACAATGTACAAATATATAGTTGGCTACATTTTTCACACCAAACACGTTATTTATGATTTCTAGCACAAATAAAATGTTCCTTAAGTATATTAATACATTTTTATTTCAACATGTTTTTATTGTAATGGCAACTATAAAGAACAATAGCTTATTATTAATATTTTATATGAATATTTGTGAAATTCAATATAATTCCATGTTAACAAAATAACAACGATATCAAATATATGCCTATCACAGTATATAAATCGCAAGAATAATGTAATGTCTGAATTTAAATCTTAGTTGGAACAAGCGACACTAAATTTTTCTTAGAGCAAAGTGCTTAGGACGTAATTTATGTGCATTGCGGTGGAGCAAGAACTGAGGAAAACACGTTTAATTTAAAGAGAGAGCAGTAGAGTGTTCAGAAAACTTCCAATTAACGCACACTCATTTCCTTAAGCCGACATATGTTTACTTTTATAGTTATGAATAATCACCCAAATAATTTGCAAGCAACGAAAAATATAACAAATAAATGAAAAAACGCAATTAGTCCAGTTACAATATTTCATTTAAAATAAGCTTCACGCTGCATCCCGCACACAGCAACCCTGCTGTGACAGACAGACAGAGGGAATCTAGTGTTAACACACGCTGTTCCCCACTTTCTGCCGAATTCTGGAGGTATTGCGTGTTGAGTGGCAGAATTCAACGCCGCGCTTTGCCTTGGCACCAGAGCGAAGAAATGGAAATATAAACGTAAATAAATATTTGACTTCCTCGAGTGGGGATCGAACCCATAACCGTTGTGTTGAAATCACAGCTTTGTGCCACTGCGCTTCTAGTTTTTCTTCTTTTAAAATGTTTATCAATACTTGCGAAAATTAAAGATCTCATTAAGTACAATTATTGCTAAATTAAATTTATATTGATATACGTATTACCAATTAATCAAAGTACAAATTTGTTAAAATGTTGTAATATTTTTATAGAAAGAAATATTAATTTACAGGCACGTGATTGAAATTGATTAATATATGAGGCAGACATTATAACGCGTTTTTGTATTCAAATGAAGTGAAAAAGCCGATCACGAGCAGAACGCTTATATTATCGCCCGTAGTTTTTGTCCAGCTCATGTCATCTTGAAATACAAAGCTGTCATTTGTTCACTTACAAAGTTTATAAGAAAATGTGTTTTTTTTTTAACTAGAATGACTATTTGTGGCATCAAAACTCCCAAACTTCTATATTTAGAAAGCCCTATATCTTTTGATTTAGGGTTGTTTTAATCTAACTTAATCAAGAATGTTTTAGCCATGATTCAAGAAGATATGGTAAATATATCTTCAACCAGCTGAAGATAATCAGCTCTAGTCTAATAATTTGTTTATTTCCAGAACTTTTTGTGGAGGACACAAAAATTGCATTTATTCAATAATAAAAAAAAATTAGTATATTTTAGTTTATTTGACGTTAAGGAAAATTTTTCCCTCACTAAAGTGCGAATTGTATATATTGCAAATAGTGTGATGAAAAATATATTTTTAATTCGATATCATAAGAAAATCCACTTTTCCTCCCACAGTTCTGAGAAAACTTCACAAGGAAAGTAAACGTTGATAAAAATCTTTAATAAAGCTGAAGTATTTTAGATTTACAAGAACAGGAAAACTTTCAATTACAATGATATGCACGTAGCTACCGTAAAGAACACTCCGCCTCTGTAAAGGATCTAGAGGAATATTGTAAAGCAGGAAACAATACAGTCGTTATTACTGCTCGAGTATACTTTTGTTCTTAAAACTAGAGCCTCATTAGGAAAAATGATTATAAAAGCATTATGTAAATGTCGAATAATTTTTTTTTTCTAATTTTCTCATGGGTAAGACCTATAAAAGGAAGGTGTTTAGATCGCTCTTCAATCATTCGCGTTTTCAGTTCAACATAGCGATGCCAGACGTTGTGTTTGGTTGGTTGGTGCGTATCTCAACGCCGCGGTTTGTAAGATGACACAGCAAAATTTACAGAATAATTAAAAAAATTGAATTAATGTTTATTTATTACAATAGAATTTAAACCCACGATTATTACAGTCTTGACAAACCTCTCGACGCCACCTCGCACGACTTCGTTAATATATTTAATTTTCCAAAATTTATTTTAGTTTACTTTAGAAACAAACAACCTTACTATGTTGATAACAAATATTCAAAGTAAGGAAAAGTATAACATGTTATAATTGGACTGTTTATTTTGAAAGTGGTGTAAGTCCATTTTTGAGAAAAATGAGCTATCACGTAATTCATGCTTAATTTAATGTAATTTTTTTATATATAACTAGTCCGTGTTTAATTTCTCAAAAAAAACCCATGTTTTGAACAACTTAAAATCGGTCGGTCAATGAAATTGCATAATCATCGATATACTAATCTTTAATTTTCTCGAAACAAAAGAAAATGGACTTACACCACTCTCAAAATAACGGTCCAATTATTGATTATTTCAAACTAACGTAGGAGGCATATCGTGAACCTTGGGGCCGTCGTGACGCAGTGGAATGGGTGCGACTGAAACGCGATGGTTGTTGATTCAATCCCCACTCGAGTTAATGAAATATTTAATATTTTCATTTCTTTGCCGCGGGGACGGGCGCGGCATTGAGTATCGCCACTCAACACACAATGCTACTAAAATTCGGCGGGGAGTGTGGAACGGAAGTGTCTTCATGAGAGCAGAGTGTCTTAATCCTAGGTTTTCAGGTTCCCCCTGCCTACCCTGCTATTTACAGGATATAGTGTAAAACTAAGAAAAGATAAATCTTTTTTACGCCCATGGTTTGCTAGTATAATAATATTTTGTAATATTAAATATCGCCTTTCCATCTCTTGACAGGCGTGTCAGTTTAGTTAATATATCTAAATATATATAAATACATTTTTATATAAACTTTAAATAAAATAGTTTTAATACTTGGGTTCGGCTACAACCATAAAGGAGCCAAAGATCAAATAGTTTGACTTATACAAGTTTCATGCATATCATCAATAGATTACACATACTCGAAGTCTATATTAAGCTCCAAGCCTTAGATCACTAGCTCGAAGAATTTCAGTTTACCACCATTACGCAACTAATAGTCAAATGCCGTGTATTAATGCTTTTAATTAGTAAGCAATTCTGTTTGCTACTATCAATTATAACAGAAAGTCTTATAATAAGACTGTAATAATGAAACAATCTCATAAATTATCTGGTATTAGTATAATCAAATGTATGTATATCTGAAAAAAAAACTTTACACATTTATATGGAATGTGGGTAGATCTCTACCGTCGTATAATTCCCCTGACGGCTTAAAACGTATATTATATAACATAATTATATTACTACAAAATATCCTTACCTGTCCATACACATCCATAGAATCAAACACCAACGAGATCAAATCCACTACAACAGTTCATAAGTCCATGTCCATTCGAACGGTACGCACTTAACTGAAAGTTTCAGCAGTCGACGCAGGCGGTAGGTCGCGGACGGGCGAGCGTATGGCCGTGCCGCGCGCCACCCGGGTAGTGGCGGCTCCGGGTAGCGGCAGCGGGTAGGGCACAGCCAGGCGGGGGGGGGCGGGGGGTGTATCGAACGCATGCGTTTTTCACCAGCGCCCGGTCTGGCTGACGTCACTCGCGATCCGACGGGAGCAAGTTAGACCTCGGCCTCGATATCCTAACGCTCTACGCTCTAACCCCAAATTAACAGATCTAGTCTATTCTGTAAATGTCTTGTTCTGTGGTATATAATGTTTACTTTAAATTTTATAATTGCGTTTGAATACAATTTTAATATTAAGGGATGTTTGTGGTAGAGGTAGACTAAGCTATCTTTAAATTTCATTTAGTAAACTGAATTGTGAAATAAATTTCCAAGCGTATATTTTATATATAATAATATAACACATATATCTATATCATTTTATTATACTTAATAGTTTAGAAATTTTAGCTCGTCATAGAACAACCAAAGGATTTAAACCTTAACCGAAGGTGAAATACACAATCGTAGATTTAATAGAACCTATAGTAAAAAATAAAATTGGAGTTGTACCTATAGTTGATATTCATATAATTTTTTATGCTTAAATATCTTCACTTTAAAACAACAATACTTGGAAAAAATTATAATATTATAAAAAAAAATAATTAAATTTTTATAATGTTAGTCCTGTTTTAAAATTACAAAATTTTTGGTTTGAGGAAGCAATTTTTTATTGCAATTTAATTTCAAATATTTAACAACGAACGTCATTTATTGGTTTATGCATTATTTTTCCTCCTTTTTATAATCTACACTCTCAAAACTCGTAGTAAACATTTGCAACGATGAAAAATAATGAATTCTAAGAATATACATTTTATTATTGTTGTCATTTCGAAGAAGCAGTATGTGGAAAATCTTTATTAAAATAACTTCCCTTGAAACGATTCTAAGATTGTTATGTGAGTTGTATATTTCAATTTAAATTAAGTTCTTTGAAGATAGAGATAAACCTTTACCATATCACATTTAATTCCAAATAATGTATTTGTTATTATTTTGGAATACTATTCATTACTTTATTTTTCCGTTGGACATTTAACACAATTAGTTAAATAGTTAAACTTGATTTTATACGTAAATTATTGCAAAATTTCATATGAATCGAGCATTATTTTTCCTTATCTATATAAAGTAGGTACATAACAAATAGTTCTTCCATTACCGTTTGACTAATAGACAACGCACAGACGAAACTACTCAAATATTAATTTTAGGTTAGGGATTGTAGAGAATTACAAGAGAATAACATTACAATTTCCCAAATCAAAAATTTACGAGAATCAAATATTTGTCGGATTTCATACGGAGACAAACAGGAGAATGGGTTTTTCTACTTTATAACTAATTATTATAACTCTATTCAAGTCCGAGCTCAAATTTTCTTATACCAAATCCAGGTGTCAAAATGAATTTCATCTCACTTATCACCATGACACCAACATTACTAAAACAACAAAAGTTGTTCACTGAACTTATTCAAACCTCGCTCTTGCATTCTCTAGAGGGAAAGGAGTTTTCGAACTACTTAAGAACACGGGTTTTTGTCAAGGAATTGGAACTTAGTGATTATATGCGAAAATATATACTTTTGAAAATATTTGAAACGCACGTGACAAGTTTATAATTAACACGTTTTAATTTAAATTAAATTTAACGGCTTATTCTATTATAAATTATTATTTGTTTTCCTAGTATTTATGTTAATGTATAAAATATGCAATTTTATATCTATTTTATATTTTTATTTCCTTTCACTTGTAAGCTTTTGTTTTTGATTTTATGTTATACATATTTCAGCATACAAATATTTTGCATCCTTATCAAAGACATGTCATCTTAAAGACAATGAAAGCTTGAAAGAAAATATTATGAGAGTATAGTTTTTCCTTTCTGTTTAGCTTCACACTGTATCCCACACATAGTGGGTGGGCAGAAGGGAACTTAGGAACCTAGTGTTAAGAAGCTCCTTTCCCAATAAGTCACTTTTTTCCCAATTGCCTACAGAAAGAGGCATTGCATGTTACATGGCGAAACTCAACGCCGCGCTATGCCTTGTTAATAAAGGGAGGTAATTAACATATGAAATATTTCATTGACAATTTTAATTATGATCATAGAAAGGAAAGGACATACTGAATTTTCCTATTAAAAAACTCTTTATATTATTTAACATTTAAAATTACAAAAACATCTTGACTAAATACAATAAACAAAATTGTAATAAGTCTAATGTAGCTTTAGATTTGCTCACGTTTATTTAATCCAATATGTTTTTGCGTTCACAGGTATTCAATTTGTGCCTGTTTAAAATTGCATGTGGTGAGTCGTGAGGGAGTGGCTCGACATTCGTCCACGCTGTTGATATTAATTCGCCTGTATATTTTCGTATCCTATCAACACTTTCGGAAATTTTTATAATATAAAAGTCCTTAAGCATTTAAAATACAATATCTTTAAAGCAAATTCAAGAGAATATTATATTCTACTAAGAATAAAATTAAATGAAAAGTATGAAGAAGGAAAGTGTATTGAAAAGCCAATCCATCTTCTCGATCTCTTCTTCACTCTTCATCTGAAGACCAAAGCCCACATAAATGGCGTGCTGGTGATTATAAACGTAATAAATATTTCTAATGGAAAGAGTCTTATTTATTTAGAATCAGTATATATCATATATCTTTGCATCTTGAATAAACTCAATACGAGTTAAATTCCGCATCCATTTTCATTTAAAAGAAATTTAAATAATAATGTCATAAACACTCACCAAATTAATAAAAAGTAATAAGGTGCAAAGAGCAGCAAACAAGCAAGGTGTAATTTAATTTTCTGCTGTCATACTTCGGCTCTATTAATGATAAATTAACGTGTCCTCCAAAAATGCTTATCTTTTGTGTTATACCCATAATAGATTTGAGGTAATTGAAACGCAGTGGCAATTATTATTTATTATACTATTTTAATTTCTTTGCTCTTGTAACGAGACAAAGTACGGCGTTGAGTTCTGCCACTCAACTCACTCGCCTTCGGAATTCGGAAACTGGGGAACGGAGTATCTTAACACTAGGTTCCCTCTGCCTACCCTACTAAATGCGGGATTCAGCGTGGAAAAAACACCTATAATAGATTAATTTAGAAAGTTTTGCACAAGAAATCTCTTACAATAGCCCAATTAAATATTTAACAACATTGGAATACAATTGTGGTCGTTTGGGGTAGCTTAACGCGTTGACATTGTATTACAGAATCAAAATGATGGTTAACCAAACCACAGAATTTGCAAATGGCTGTAATTTTTTCTGATAGTAAATACAACATATACCTCTTTAGGTATTTTTAAAGAAAAAATTATCAAATGAAGTAAAATTTTATTTATAAATAAACGAAAAATAAGTACTATTTACCTAAAAATTAGTTTTTTAGGTAAATAGTACAAAATTATTCGCTTTCACAGGCATAGAATAGAGACAGGTATGCAATGCAACTATACGAACACCACTCTACTTATTGAAAATCTTTGTATGTCCCATTTATACAAAAAAAAATCTTTTTAAAACTTTATATGATGTTGAAAATATGTAACTCGTAAAAATTTATCCATTAAAACGTCGCCTATAAATTTTGTGCCTGTTAAAAGCAATAAATGTAACGGGATAACAGGTCATTGTCATCGAATATGTAGTAAAAGTAAGTTTGTGAAAAATCCATTTTGAAAGAATTTAATATTAAATTCTTTCATCAAACTCGCTTCCAAAGATGATCGATCACTCGCACTCGCTTCGCTGAACTTTTACTTTCCGCTTCATAAAATGATATTGTATGTCGTAATACATTTTACAAGATTTTACCTAATTTTTATGTATATCAAATAAAATTTGCATACAGTGTGTAAATCACTACTGTTCTAAGTGCACTGATATAAAACAAATCTCTTTTAATTTAAATAAATAGATAAAAGAAATAACATCTTCACTACACCATCACCATTGATTTTGAAAAGAGCAACTGTTGAGTTTCTTGCCGGCTCTTCTCAGCAGAACTGCCTTCCGAACCGGTGGTAGCTTTTTGTTCATATGTTCATTCGACGATTCAAAAGTGTTTATAATAACTGCCTATTTGAATAAAGAATATTTTGAATTAGAATTTGAATATTGTCTTATCTACGAATATTATTTCTCTTTCTCAGAAAAATATAAGATCTACGCTGTATCCCTCACGTAGCAAGGTAGGCAGAGGGAACCTAGTGTTAAAACACTACGGTTCCATTGAGACACTTCCAACTGTCCACCAAATTCAGGAGGCATTGAGTGGCAGAACTCCACGCCGGATTTTACTAGAGCGAAAAAAGAAAATATTTATTGTTCCTTACTGAAAATATTTATTTAAATATTCATTGTTAAGCCCAGTTTTGGTCTGGACACATTATAGTTTTATTATCTCATTCATACTAACAAGATTATATTAAACAAATGAAAGTAATGAAACGACATCTTTTAATAAGAGTAACACAATTACGTTCAGTCGGCAATACAATAAGCGAAGATAACAATACGCTAGTCGAGGCCGTGTCATAGTATGAGAAGCTTACAATAGATGGCGCTGTTTGTAAATAAGCTTCGCTTTAAAGTTCAAATATTTGTGGAGTATTTCTAATTAATTCTCAAATCCATAATCTTATGTTTAATTACAATATCTGCAAATAACAAAAAAAATGAATGTCATATAGAGTATTTTGCATTTCTAATTATTAGTAAAGTTTCGATCTATCTATCTATGTCTATCAAAATAACTCATGATATAGCTAATAGAGATAATTAAGCTAAATATCATACTAATAATATAAATGTAAGTGTGTTTGTTACGCTAACAAGCTAAAACTGCTCAACCGATTATCATGAAACTTTGTACACATATTCTCAGATGTATTAGAAAGGACATAGAATACTTTTTATTAAATAAATATTATCCTTTGTAAAGCGAGTGAAGCTGCGTTTGAGTCTCTAGTATAATATATTTCATGACCATTTCCTTTTTAATATCCACCGCTTATAATGACAGTGGCGCCTTCTCCAGTGATTAGCGAGTATTTGATATCAAAGAGACGACCGGCCTTACTTGAGTTCAGGATATTGATTAAGAAAATGCAAGTTGGCAGCGGCAATTCCTTTGTAATGATTTATAACTGAATTCTATATACATACGTATCTTTCAGCTTCTTAATGGAACTAAGTGCAGATAAGGTGCACATAATCGAAGCATTTTTATCTCCTAAAGCTTTAAGCTTAAAAAACAGATGCAAGTGTATTTTTTTCATTAAATACTTATCTTTAGGTTATTTACATTTTGTGCGAGCATAATTTTGTTTTTTTTCTTATTTTGTTTTAATATTTATGGTTTTCTTTCTTTGTGCAGGCTTTGGAGGTTGAGAACCTCAATATTGCCATCATCGTTACAAAAATAACAACTCTTACTCGACACCTGAAGATAGTGGGTTCGATGCCTA
The DNA here is from genome assembly GCA_000313835.2 of Heliconius melpomene melpomene. Lineage (NCBI taxonomy): Eukaryota > Metazoa > Arthropoda > Insecta > Lepidoptera > Nymphalidae > Heliconius > Heliconius melpomene. Next base: position 12,466 of record HE670215.1, read on the forward strand.
CTCAGGGAGCCTACGCATTTTTCACTTCTTGTTACAAAACCACTAGTTTCAACACCAAATTTCAACCTAGGCCGCTAAATGCGAGAGATTCGTTGTAATTAAATAAGTAATAATTAATTGAACACTTTTATCTCATTCAGCGTATTCAAATATTAACAAAATGCCTACATCAAGGAAAGGTCAATCTATCAGGTAAAGCTATAAATATAAAAATAACATTGTTTTATAATTCATTTACTAGTTTACATACGACACTGGCATTTCGCTTGTAACCGGAGACCGGTCGATTGGAGACCCGTCAAATATTATGTATCAAGGTCGCCTTGGATTGAGTTTCTTTTAATTTTTTTTTGTCTTATTGGCACCCATATTTTTATTGTAGGTGTTTTATCGTTATATACTAATAATAAAATTGATATCAAGGTTTCTACAGGTACGGGTAACAGTTTCAATAACTTGAGGCTATCCGAAAGTAATTGAAAAGTAGAATAATTTTGTTGCTCTCTTAAAATATTTTTCGTGTAAATGAGGCCTTTGTGACTAATTAACCACGCACTAAAGAAATCTCGTGTAATTTGGCAAATTCTATAAGATCGGGTTCACAGTGTAAGATTCTTTTTGGACCCGTACCTCAAAAGGAAAGAAGAGAACCCTGTTAGGATTACTTTGTTATCCGTCTCTCCGTCTCTCAACAATATGTATCTCGGGATCGCGTAGATGTAGCGATCTGAAATGAATATCAAATATTCAAGTCAACGCAATCAAAATATAGAAGCGAAGCTGCATTTTGTATAAAATTCGCCACCTAATAAAAACTTACTATTTTCTATTGACTTAACAAACGAAGGTCTGGTGCAGCCCAGCAAAGCCATAAGAGATCTGAATATAAAGTCTTAAGTCTTATTTTTTTATATTAGGTTTTAGTAATTATATTAGGTAATTACTAAAATGTAACTATGAAAAAATAATGAAAAATTTACTTGAATTTATTTTTATAATTAAATAAAATAAATACCCAACCATAGAAAGAATCACTAAATAATAACACTAAAATGTTAAAGTAAAATCCCGTGCCACTTATGTTTTTATTTGTCAAGTATTTAGAAGTGATTGAAGTAGCGTCGCGTGCGCGGGCAAAATGAACGAGGTCTCGAGCTGCTGGTGCCTAGAACAGCCAAGCATCGTAAGTAAAAGTAACTTTTAACAATACCTTGGCGGCGCCTGCGCGGGCGCGCTGCGTACGTCAGTTTTGCCAACTTCCACCGCGGGGCAGTACGTGTTGCCCGTTCGCCCGTCCGCTTCCTCCCTGACGAAAAACTCGGTGGCTAGTGTCATTCCCCTATTTGTTTTCGAACACGTGACCTTCGAACGCTTTCCCTATGGATTGGTTCAAATTTAACTGTGAATAATATCGTATAGGTGATTTTTTTTATTACTTTAAAAAACAAATAATATTGAAGAAGATATTGAAGAAAAACACTTCTTTTATTGCAAGTGTTGGATGTTACGCTCACTGGATCGTAAGTTTTTTTTTATTATTCGTGTACTGTTGACAAATAAAACTATAAACTTTAAAACTATCTCTGAAATATATTTCCAAAAGTTTTAAGAATATTTATTTATTTATTATTTATTTAAGACTTTATTACATCAACAAGAATATTTGGTAATATTATAAACCATAATACAACACTGATACTTACATAATAAAGAGTATTTATTATACAATTATGTTCGCGTTAAAATTAGTTGTTACTTACTTGTGTTGAAAGTTACCTATTTCCCAGCAGTGAGTGGTCAGCGGGCTAGTCGGTAAACGAGTCATAATGAGCAACTTGCAATCGTATCAAACAGGTTCCAGTCATTGTATACACGTGTTGGTTGCCACACAGAACTCATATAACACAAGTCCCATAGTACGTCAACCTGAATTATGTCGTACAATAGCAACCTGAAAACAGCAAGCGCAATTGCTATTATTTAGGTTGTTATATAAATCTATGTTCTGAATGGGACCCTCATAGCAGTAGTGCGTCGGTTGCAGGTTCAATTCTCGAGGATATGAATTATTATTTATTAATATTTTTATTTCTTCACCAGACACCAAGCACCGAGCGCTCAAAATGCAATGCCTTGAAAATTTCGAAATTTTCTTAATACTAGATTCCCCTGCCTACCGTGCTGTGTGCACGATACAGTGTAAAGCTGATTTATTTGTCTTCTATCCATATATAATTCGAACAGTTTTAACTTTAGATTAAACTATTAAAAATATGACCAATTATTAAATTGGTTTTGTAAATGACTAAACTACGTTTACTACTGGCGTCTATTTTGCTCACGATTTAAACATACATAGTTGACAATTTGCTTTCCCCTATCTGATTTGGAATGCGTTGCGAGTATCCGCTATATTAGTGATACTAGCTCTGAATTAACAAACCTGTATAGGTACCTAAATGCTACAATAAATACGTTATACTAGAAAAACATATACATATGCATCTTCACACTGTATCCTGTGTGTATATACAACAGTGTAGGCAGAGAGAACCTAGTGTTAAATCACTCTGTACCCACTCTCTGCCGAATTCTCCTTTTTTTGATTTTTGCCTTTGAGGTTGGAACGTATCCACAACCGTCGCGTTACAGTCACACCCTTGTACCCCAGCGCTACGACGACCGCAAAAAATGTTAATTTATAATCAAAGAACGTTAGCTATCAACATAATAACATAATTGCAAATGCCTTCCCGCTATTAATACATGCGCAGATATCGCGACAATGAGGAAATTCGTTCAAGTTTTTTACCCCTTTGTAATATTACTATTTTCCGGTGATTTTTCTTTTGTACACTACCTACCTATTCTTACAAATAGAATAACAAATAGGTATCAATATAGCATTGAAGATTTGTTATATGAATGCATATTTGCCAGATTTTTTTGTTTATATAATAATAGCGGCCCGCCCGCGGCCTCGCCTGCATGTACTTCGTTATTATTAATTTCTGTCTCCATGAGTACCTACGTCCTTCCTATAAGTGACGTCCATGCAAAATTTGAGACTTCTAGCATTTGTACTTTCTGTGATTTCGTGATGAGTGAGTGACCTTTCGATTTTATATATATAGATATATATACCTAGTTGTTTATTATCATAATATATAGGTACATAATATACTAATATACTTACTACTCCATCAGTTCGCTTAAATATAAATGCTAGAATTCGATTTATATTTGGTAACCTAATCACGAAGCAACTTACTTTTGAACCGAAACGACGTACCTCACTGTTAGTACATAAAGTATTAAATATAAATACTCCTATAGTATATATAGTTTTATACTCATGTCTCATTTTGTTAACGAAACACTTTACAAACGACAGAAATTCTGTAAAAGCTATACATTTTAACAACAACGGAATTGATGCAATCAATACAATTGCTTTATAACAATATTGAATTCTTATGCCGTTATACTTGTAGAGTACTTGTATGTAACCGTTCTTTTTTTGTATACCATTATCATTCAATGGTAGGCTGCTAACCAAATAAGTATATAATAAATCAGCTAAAATGATTAACTTAGCTTATATTTTAATTCCTTCAATATGTATTACAATATATATTATATCACTTTACTTTTATTTTTCGTTGATTAGGGAAAAATACGTTAGGTAGCTTAATATAAGTGAGCCCTATGACCTAAATGAGTCTTGACTGTGAAAATATTCACATATAATACCCTATTTTCATAAATAAATATTATTTATGAAATTAATTAATTGTCTTTTAAATATAGACACCAAAAAAACTTTTTAATTATATATTAAAATATTTTTATTTTTAAATATAAATTAATAAACATATCCCTTAAATATTAAGTTATTTCTTAAATTGTACCCTTTTGGGGTTATCAACATCGATTTTATTAATCGAATTCGTATTCGACCTCTAGAAGGTGTCGTAATTATTAACGTGGTCGCGACTCGCTCCGCTGAACACTTTCGAACGACCCCACCGTGCAAGAGAGCCTGCTCCTTATTATTCGCAATCTTATAAAAATTATAACCTTCAAATCAATCTTAAAAACTAGTTTTGGATCATTCAAAATTGGATCAAATGCTACTTTATATTTGAAAGGATATAACCTGTTATCTGAAATACCTGTTTTTATTTGACATTTACATGTAAAAAATGCCTATTAACTTAAGTTATTAATTTCTATTTTGCTTTTAGAATATAAAGAAAGGTGTTACAAATTAAATAAATAAGGCCTTGAAAATTACGAAAAACACTATTTCATACAGAAATTTCTAAGTGAAATAATGTCGTTATTATTAACTCTTACTTTTGCGATTCAAAAAAAGATGTCGTAGACCATTTATATATGTTAAATAGAAGTTTTATTATCGTAATACTAATCTACTTCCTACCTCCTAATATATAAATATATATATGAACTAATCAGGCAATTAGATTTAATTATAAACAGAAAATAAAAATACAAACCAATTTGGCAACCGCTACATTTGCGTGTTTGGCAATCGTAATTTACTTTTATGTATTTATACTTATAATATATTACAACTAAAAGTAATTCAAATGACAGTTGCTTAATGATAAATAATATTTTTAGAAAAAAACAACCTATGAGAATTCTAATGTTATGTTTCGTTTCTTTCGAAATTGGTCGCAAAAATCCACTTTTCTTTACTGTCACACTATCTCCCGCATACAGCAGGGTAGGCAGAGAGTACTTAGTGTTAACACACTCCTTTCCATATTTTTCGCCGAAATCTGGAGGCATTGCATGTTAAGTGGCTGAATTCGGAACTTTGTGTCGACACCAGAGCGAACAAAATTGAAATATTAATTATTTCATTTCCTCGAGTGGAAATCGAACCCATAACCTGTCACACTTTGTTTTAAACGTTTATAGCCACAGCCTTGCGTCTTGTTTATCCATAAACATTACCTACAGAAAAACCGTGTTGTTTATGTTTTGTGCAACACTTAAACAATTAGCTTTAATGGTACCCAATGAAAATAATCTTGCTCAATTTTATGGGTCGTATTTATAAATTTGTTAACGTAGTTATAAAGTTTTTCAAACTACTTTATTAAAATTTAAGTTTACTTAAATTTATATTTATTTATTTAATATGTATTACTCTTAAAATCAGATAAATCAAGGATTTAAGTGAATACAATAAAAAAATACAAGTGTTTTTATACATAGTTTTTGATAGATAGATAAAAAAAAAAAAAGTTTTTGCTGTATTTTGTATGAAATTTGCCGCTTGTTTATAACCTATAAGGTACTTCCCGAGAACCTACAATTATTAAATTTGGCAGGAAGTGAAATTTGCAGTACACATAAAAAAAAATCGAGACATAGCTAAGGCTAAAAAAAAATTATCAATAAAAGATTAACTATAGGACTCTACCATTAACAAACCACTTAAAAGATATACCTATAATCACATGGAAGAAAACTCAAAATATAAAAACTAAAAATTAAATAACAAAAAAACACATTTTAAAACATATCAAACTTCGTTTCGTTTAAACAATCCTCTATTATACTTGTAATTCTAGAATTTAAGGAAACACTTTTCAAATATTCGCATGACGCTTGCTTCTAGTGCAATATGTGTGTTCCCAGCCAATTGGATAATGAGATGTTTCGACAGGTGTTTAACATTCGACCGGCCTCTGGCAGACGCTGCAGCGACGGTACAGGTTTGACACACCGAGACCGACCTTCACATTTGTAATCAGCCGCGTCCAAACGCATTATAGACTTAGCAACGGAGAGTTGGCACTCTATGAAATTATTAAGTCATCATAAAATTTGTAATGGCATTATCGGGTGACTGTTAACGTTGGTTGATGGTTGTGAGTTCGGTCCCCGCTCGGGAGAATTATTTATTATTTATTATTATTTTCATTTTTTCACTCCGGAAACAAGGCAAAGCGTATCTTTGAGTTTCGCCACTCAACACGCAATGTCTTATTGTTTCAGCGGAAAGAGAAGAACGGAGTATTTTAACACTACTAGGTTCACTCTGTCTAGTAGACAGAGAAAAAAATCTTAATTACATCATTTTAATAATAGAATAAAAAAGTTTACAATTGAATTTGTTTTAGATATCGTTTGAACATTTCGATTTTTCATATTCTTATAAGATAAAGACCATAATAATCGTATAAAGCAATTTACACTTATGAATGAATCGATTTCAAACAATACATTGTGTAATAATAATTTCCCGGAATAGTACGTCTATTATCATTGTGTTACATCTGAAAGTTTCTATTTATTCTAAACAACGGCTCTCCGAAATTGTAACCAAAGGCTTGTTTTATGTAATACAAATCAGTCGAAGCGAAGCGAAACCGAACACATTCTATACTCTTACATACATTCAAACCTATACCCCCAATTTTCTTACATAAATCCACTACATATACCCATATATATTTAATCACTATATCTACTGGAAATAATAAAGTAAATCGAAGATAATTTATTATTTAAATTCGTATCAATAGGATATTTTCAAAAAATTAACATAATATAATTGAGTAATGAATTTCATAGATATGTGGAAAAAAGTAGGTGGTTGTAGCGATGCGCTCGCGCAGTGTCGCGTGTGAGTTGACGCAAGCTCTGAGGCAATGCTGCATGTTACGTGACCGCGGATCACTGCTCTTCTCGACCTATTTATATTTCAGCGAAAATAAGCCTTCAAATATTGTACTTTTACGAATTTAAATTACATTTTTTATAATTGTAATAAGATTAAATAAATAAATAAATATATATATTATTTATTTTATATTTTTTAATTAACAGTCGATTTTGGTCTTGACATTTAAGGTATGAAAAATAGAGGGTATATTGTTGGTATATTTCTTATGATTTTGTCAATATTATTATGATTAATTTATATTTTTACTAGCGGCCCGCCCGCGGCTTCGCCTGCGTGAACTACGTTATTATTAATTTCTGTCTCCATGAGTAACTACGTCCTATAAGTGACGTCCATGCAAAATTTGAGACTCCTAGCATTTGTAGTAACGAAGTTTCATACAAACTTTCGACCCCAAAAACAACCCCTTAGAAGAAGAATATTGCAAACTCCCGTCTTAACGAGCACCTACGTCCTATAAATAACTCCTATGCAAAATTTGAGATTCCTAGCACATGTTGTTTCTAAGATTTCGTGATGAGTGAGTGACCTCTCGATTCTATATATATAGATAAACTTATTTTCAATAACAAGTAAAGGAGGTTTAAAAAAACTGTTGATATACATATAATATATTTACATGTTCTTCACGGTTGCAGCAAAAAAGCATCAAATGTTGTCACATCTTTAACCAATTATGTCATCAACCTCTTTACTATTCACAGTAACTGAGTTTTTAAAGGTCCTTTTTGCTTGCATCAGAACGTAGTTATTTGTCGTTTTTTTCATTTTTTTTCTATTATCAGTCCAAAATGAAAGTACGTACATTCCAATGTGGCCTACATTTAGAAGATGTAGCCTGAAAAATGTTCATTTTTGAGTTCTCTTTATTAAGGATCCTATCATATAAGCCGACTGACTTACTTACTACATAAGAAGAAATGCATTTCTAGAGCATTAGTGTATTTCCGAGAAGAATTTTCTGCAAAGTATATCTAGTTAGGTACTCGCACACATTCTGAATGCTCTCGAGTGTGAGATATAACGATATGCTGCAAATATCCTTTTACATTTTACCTAAGTAATGTCTCTTATAGCTTCAATGTCAAATTTCTTTATTGAAATACCTATCCAAATCTATAGAACTCGTCACATCCGAAAAACACAGTGATACCTTATTTTTTATTATTTTTAAAGACAGAGGCCAGTCGTGGCACAGAAGCATAAATTGTGACTGTAAACGTGGCTGATATATTTATTTAAATTTATATTTCTATTTACTTTCATCTGAAGTTGATGCAGAGCGCGACGTTGAGTTCCGCATCTCAACACGCAGTGTCTCCTTTACGTTTACAAAATTCGATGGAATATGGAGAACGGAGTGTATTAACACTACATTCCCTCCGCCTACCCTATTCCTGTGAGCGGGATACAGCGTGAAACTAATTTGATTTGATTGTTTTTAATTGACAACAAACGTAAATAGTATCGTGACGAGGAAATAAAGACGATAATTAAGTAAGTATTTAGTAAGTATAAGTTACCTGTACGCATAATCGCTTGTATGCTATATGCTATTAATAGTACCCAGCGATAACTGATCACGGCGTCGCACACGCGACGTCGCAGATGGGTCGTCGACCGCCGCCGGGTTTATTCCAGTGTGGTCCTGCAGGCTTAGTGTAGAATTCCTGCTTTGTTACTCATGTACATTATGATTGAAATGATAAATAAAAAACTTATTAAAACACAATTTATAGATATTATGTATTAATAGATTACATTATTATGCTTGTATTAATAAATGAAAATCAGCTTCACGCTGTATCCCACACACATAGAGTAGGCAGAGGGAACCAAGTGTTAAGACACTCTGTTCTCCACTTTCCGCCAAATTTTTCGCCATGGCATTGCGTGTTGAGTGGCAGAACTCAACGCCGGGCCTTTACCTTGTTGCCAGAGTGAAGAAATGAAAATGTTGAGAAATAACAATTGTATTAATGATAAAAAATAATAGTAATATTAATTTAGATACTACATTTTGAAAATAAAATAAGGACACTGCTAATAAGGTCAACAATTTTTAGTAACATTTATATTTTTTACTAATTCCCGCATTAACGCATTGCCGCAAGCCTATAGTACGCACTTCATTACGAATTGAGTAAACTTAGGTAATAAAACCTGTTACGCCCACAAAGTATTTGAGAAATGTACAAACATTGAATAATACCAATGACTGGAGCTATTCACGTTCGAAAGTACCTTATAAATTCAATTACAGATTCCTCCAAAACAAATTGACTTTGCTATGTAGCAGGGTAGGTAGGAAAAACTTAATTTATTTATTTATTTATTTATTTTAAGTTGGGAAACAAACAGCATTTTACAGTACTTTTTAGTATAATACATATCCATATTCCAACTGCCAATAAAGTTTCCACTTATACATAAAACATGGAGTGAATATGTTGCTAATTAACAATTAAAAATTAAATTTACTGTCTAAAGAGAAAAAAAAAAAAAACAAGATTTTTACGAATGAAAGGTTAAGGTTTACATTAGGTTAGGATTTACAGAATTTTGAATTTTGTCAATGATCTTACATGAAAACTGCATCAAACTACTATGAAAAATGTCAATATCACTAAAGCAATTATTGTATGCCCTACAAGATCTTAGTATAAAACAATTTTGGGCATAATTGGTTTTTCGAGCAGAAATGTAAAAGGTGTCCCTAGATCTGGCACTAAAAGTTGGACATTTTATGTGAATATTACTTAGCAGATAATTGGAATCTATAAGATTGTGTAACAATTTATACAAAAAAATTTGATCTCTATATCCTCTTCGTTTTTTTAATGATAGTATATTTAGGTTATGAGAGTTATCTAATTTAAATTTGTAAAGTAATCGCCGTATAAATTTATTTTGGACACTTTCAATTGCAAATACATATTTATCATACTGTGGGTTCCAGACTGGCGAGGCATACTCTAAGTAAGGTCTAACATATGAATTATACAAAAGCTTAAATGTATGTATGTTCTTAAAATCACTCCCCTGTCTAAATATAAAACCGAGCATTTTATATGCTTTTCCTATAATATTCGCAATATGTTTGTCGAATAAAAGACCGGCGTCCAATAATACACCAAGGTCCTTAACAATGGAGACTCTTTTTATTTTCCTGTTGCGAATCAGATAATCAAATAGAATGGGA
>HE670218.1:0-14806 GCA_000313835.2 Heliconius melpomene melpomene
AACATATTTGTCCTGCGGACGGATGGTCTAAAATGGCGTAAAAGCATTTCCCAGCGTAAAAAAAAAAAAAGTGTTTGGTCCTCATTTAGATAATCTTCCTCTTTTTATTTGGTATGATGAATTCTTCCACTCCACACGTAATACCTCCAGAATTCGGCGGAAAATGTGGAACACAATGTCTTAACACTCGCACAAGACACAGCGTAATAGAAAAAATATACAGGGTTTTAAATGAAACCACAGTTTTAACTACTCTATAAAAGCCTAATATAATTCAGAAAAAAAGTAATTCCAAAAAATTTTCAATATACAATTATCGTTTTAAAATAAAACGCCTAAAATCGTGAAATGCAAAAAAAAATCCTACGTCCAAACTGAGGTACATGGATAAATTTTTTTAATTCTGGGTTTGAAATATTTTACCCTATATGCAGTTTCAGTAAAAGGAGCTGCTCTCCCTCTTCCACCCCGTATATATCCATTTAGGGCCATTTACAATATATACGTTACGTTACATAAGTATAATTTACAAAACAATATATTTCATGTAATCTATCTATATATATAAAAGGACTTGTCCTCACTGACTGAGGTAAGACGCACGCACAGCCGTAACCGCTGGTGGTAGAAACGTGAAATTTGGACAAAAGTTTACTTTTGTAATCTGGACATCCACTAAGAAGGGATTTTGAAAAATTTTAACCCTAAAGGGGTTCAAAGTTTGTATGGAAAAAAATTTAATCGGCACCGATTTTTATAAAATTTGAAATTTAGATTTTTAAAAGTATTTAATTGAACACGTGTTTCATGGTTTTCTAGAATTCACCCACTAAGGGTGCAAATAAGGGGTTGAAAGTTTGTATGGAAAAATCTTTAAATCGCCACCGATTTTTATAAAATTTGAAATTTAGACTCTTAAAAATATTTCATTGAACACATGTTTCATGGGTTATTAGAATTCACCCTTAAATACGCAAGCGAAGCTGCGCGCGTCCGCTAGTATCTCTATAAAATTAACTGTATTCAGTATAGCGCATGGGCATGGTTCACTCTTACACGCAAATACGTTCATATATAACATAGCATACCTGCATATAATCTTTAGTATCGTTACAACTTTGAAAGTGATTGGTTCTCCATAATGAAAGGATTTGTGAAATATTTAATTGTTTTAATATGTTTTTTTATTCTTACGAACTCTTCTCCAGTGTATCGGGATGATATTGAAAATTTAATCGAACAAAAGATAGAAAGTGACTCTTTTCCAAAGATAAGAAATAAAAGAAATGTCATAAATCATGGCCGATGTCCTAAAGGGCAAGGATGGTTTTTATTCCACTGTGTGGATTGTGACAGGTATTTTTTTTTGTTTAACTACTTTTACAATTTCTTTATCTTCACTTTTTCTTTTATTCTTAAAATTTCTTTCTCTAAATATCGATAGTATTCAACTTATTATAGAGATGTAATGGCGGAACTTAACGCTGACTTATTTTTTACTAGACCATAAGAACAAATATATTTTTAATTATAAACATTCTAATTATATGTGTTATCCATTGCATCTATTCGAACCTACAACTATCGCATAAATCTTTTAAATTGTGCCATGTTGGTATATTATATTTTCATATAAATTAATTAATACTTTATGAATATTTAAAAATAATACGAGGCTTAGAAACACCTATCTGGTTAATATTTTAAAATTTGGTTAAATAAGTTAAAATAACTTTTACTTTGAAAGAAAGTGACAAACCCTAACAAAATCCAACTTTATGATCAAAAGAGAATTTAGATTATTATTTCACATTTCAAAGGTTACAAAAATTTTAAATTAAACAAAATATAATTTTCATTGTAACTTCCACTTCGTATTTTGTAATTAATTATTTCATAAGAACAGAATGGGTTCGTGGCGCAGTGGAATAACTGTAAACGTGGTGGTTGTGTTTTCGATTTCCACTTCAGGGAATAAATTATTTTCCCACATACAGCAGGGTAGGCAGATGGAGCCTAATGTTAAGACACTCCAATACCCATTTTCCACTTAATTTTTCGAGGATGAGCTTTTGCCTTGCTGCCAGAGAAAAAAAATAAATATTAAATAAATCGGGTATCGAACCCACAACTACCGCGTTACAATCACACCTTTATGCTCCTGCGCTACAACGGCTTGGAATTATAAAATATTTTCATTTCATTTCGCAATTTTCGCATTTCTGTGTCGTCATATATTTGTATTTTTATCGACAGAATCTTTTGAAATAGCAGACACTATAAAATTTACTCAATATCTCATAAATTACTACTAAATATAAAATTTACATAAACATATTGAATAATTTGCATAATATATTTAAGTATATTAGCATTCCATATAATTTATTATATTATAGTATTATTAGCTAGCTAGCTTTACAATGATTTATACTAAAAGTAGATTAGGTAAGTGTTACAGGTAGGTAACCAGTATCGATCATACCTTTTAAAGCGATCTCAAGAATACCGTTAGGCCAAGGGAAGGTCGTATAAATACTAATTTATTTTATTATGATTTTATATATTTACACTTTTAGTTTAGGTTTTAATAACTTTTAAATGAAACGTGACCTAACTAAAGTTTTTATATTTTTTTTCTTATACATATATTAGGGTTCAATTCCCACTTCCAATTCCCACTAGGAATAAAATCTTTTATATTTTCCATCTTCTCGGTCTGGTAAGGAGGTAAAGCGCGGCGTTGAGTCCATGCAACACGAAATGCCTCAAGAATTCGTCGAAAAGTGGAGACCGGAGTGTCTTAACACTAGGTTCCCAGGTTCCCTCTGCCTATGCCTGCTATTAGCTGGATACAGCGTGAAGCTAAAAAAAGATCCATCCATCTAGAAGTTATCGGCATCCATGTAATTGAAACGATTATGGGTTCTATCGTAATATATTGTAGCTAAATAAGCAAAACGCGTTGTAAATAATTTGTCTCTGTAACATTTCAAGGTCATTTGAGCAGTTCGTGATAAGGAAATACAGATTTACCACGTTACAAGAATATAATAAGACTTCAATTATTTCCGGTTTTTAACTGACCGGTATTTAAAACTTTTCTTCTTAAAAATAGTGGCCGGCACCTGTAACTCCCCTGGTGGTGGTGAGTGTGTCATATACCATCAGTAGTTACGCTCGTTTGCCTTGTCTTTTTCCATAAAATAACTATCTATTCTATTCTATTTATACTAATTAATACTAATATTATAAAGTTGAAGAGTTTGTTATAATTAACGTAGGTAAAAAGTAGGTATGTTTAACGAAATTACATTATATTAAATAATTATAATAGCTTAACTGTAAACAACAGGTAGCTGTGGCCAAGGCCACCTCGGGTACTTAGAAGTCGATAAAAAATTGATAAAACAATAGTTTAATTGCATTATCAATTTCCTTTCCTTTTATTATCAGAAGGTGCATCACACCACAATATAAATATATAACATTCTGTTATATATTTATAACAGAATGTTTTAAATAATTTAATAAAAATATAAAAATGCAAATTGTTTTACTTTATTAGTAATTGTATTGCAGATTTGCATATGGTGGGTACGTTGACAGCGTTCATCTGATCTTAATATAGAAAACCTGATAGTCTAGTACTTTTATCTTTAGTGAAGCAATTGTACGGTATCTTTCTTTAATCACGGTGGTAGTGTGTTCGATCCCTGCGGTGCACAAAGCGCGGCGTTAAGCTACGCTACTCAACATGCAATGTCCTAAATACGGGTAACGGAGTGTCTTAACACTACGTGCCCTCTGTCTGCCCTACTATTTGCGGGATACAGAGTGAAGCTGTTTTATTAAATTTGTTGTCTACCTTACTATTACTAAGCGAAAAAGAAATGCGGCTCCTGTGAGTCATAGGTACTAATATAACTACTAATCGATGGGTATTTAATTTATAACATATTTAGCTCATAAAAAGAGACATAAATTCCATTATATTGACCAAGAAAGAAATTGGCCAAAGATGAGTCATACCTGTTAAGTAACATGACCTTTGAAGGATGCTGTTCATTTATTACTTGATTTTTTGAATAATTTGCTTGTTTTTATTAACTATTAAGAATTGTTTTTTAGATTGCTGATATATACGGGAGCATAATGTTAAGACCTCCCCACTTTGTGATTTTATATATAGAGGAATTCCGTTTTAGGTCGCGGAAGTCAACGCCGCGTTTTGTCTCGATACAAAAAAATTACATGTGCTCTAGTGGGCATCGAACCGATAACCGTCGCGATTACAGTCACATGCCCCTAGGCCATGACAGCCTCGTGATTGAGTGATTGTAGATTATTTATTCTTCCTCTCAACAGATAATTACTCAAATTAGGAAGGGAAGTAGAAAATCTTGTAAAAATAAGTCTTGAAGTTCTATTGTTGTCGAAGGATTTCGGCTCAACTGGTACCTTTGGGACCCCATAACAAAAGAACAAAACAGAAGGGTCATTGTTTTAATTCTAACTCAATTACAGTTTAAGTAGTTTATTAAATCTTTACCTAGACCAAATGATTTAAAAATTGAATAAAAACTCATCGTCGGTCTAATTCTTTATAAAATTGACGCACTGTGTGTAGAGTTAATGAGAGAGAGTGATGTAATGAGAAGGTATTATTGTGGGTTTGGTCCTCATTTAGATAATCTTTCTCTCTTTATTTGGTATGGTGAGTTCCGCCACTCCACACGTAATACCTCCAGAATTCAGCGGAAAATGTGGAACACAATGTCTTAACACTCACACAAGACACAGAGTAAATGAAAAAATATACAGGGTTTTAAATGAAACCACAGTTTTAACTACTCTATAAAAGCCTAATATAATTCAGAAAAAAAGTAATTCCAAAAAAATTTCAATATACAATTATCGTTTTAAAATAAAACGCCTAAAATCGTGAAATGCAAAAAAAATCCTACGTCCAAACTGAGGTACATGGATAAATTTTAAAATATTTTACCCTATATGCAGTATCAGTAAAAGGAGCTGCTCTTCCTCTTCCACCCGTATATATCCATTTAGGGCTATTTGCAATATATACGTTACGTTACATAAGTATAATTTACAAAACAATATATTTCATGTAATATCTCTATAAAATTAACTGTATTCAGTATAACGCATGGGCGTGATTCACTCTTACACGCAAATACGTTCATATATAACATAGCATACCTGTGTATAATCTTTAGTATCGTTACAACTTTGAAAGTGATTGGTTCTCCATAATGGAAGGATTTGTGAAATATTTAATTGTTTTAATATGTTTTGTTATTCTTACGAACTCTTCTCCAGTGTATCGGGATGATATTGAAAATTTAGTCGAACAAAAGATAGAAAGTGATTTTTTTCCAAAAATAAGAAATAAAAGAAGTTTCATAAATGTTGGACGGTGTCCTAAAGGGCAAGGATGGTTTTTATTCCACTGTGTTGATTGTGACAGGTATTTTTTTTTCTTTTCCTTTTATTCTTAACATTTCTTTCTCTAAATATCGATAGTCAACTTATTATAGAGATGTAATGGCGGAACTTAACGCTGACTTATTTTTTACTAGACTAGAAGAACAAATATATCTTTAAATTTATTATTTCTAAATATAAACATTCTAATTATATGTGTTTATACATTGTATCTATTTGAACCTACAACCATCGCATAAAGCTTTTAAATTGTGCCATGTTGGCATATTATATTTTGACATAAATTAATTTTTACTTTATAAATATTTAAAAATAATACGAGGCTTAGAAACACCTATCTGTTTAATATTTTAGGATTTGGTTAAATAAGTTAAAATAACTTTTACTTTGAAAGAAAGTGACAAACCCTAACAAAATCCAACTTTATGATCAAAAGAGAATTTAGATTATTCTTTGACATTTCAAAACTTAGAAAATTTTTAAATTAAACAAAATATAATTTTGGTATTTCATCATTAATTATTTCATAAGAACAGAATGGGTTCGGTAAACGCGGTGGTTGTGTTTTCAATTCCCACTTCAGGGAATAAATTATTTTCCCACATACAGCAGGGTAGGCAAATGGAGCCTAATGTTAAGATACTCCGTTACCCACTTTCCGCCGAATTTTTCGAGGAGAATTTTGCGTGTTGAGTGTCGGAACTTAACGTCGGGCTTTTGCCTTGGTGCCGGAGCGAAAAAATTAAAACATGAATAAATCGGGGATCCAACCTACCACCATCGCGTTACAGTCACACCTTTATGCTCCTGCGCTACAACGGCTTCGAATTATAAATTATTTTCATTTCATTTAGCAATTTTCGCATTTCTGTGTAATCATATATTTATATTTTTATCGGCAGAATCTTTTGAAATAGCAGACACTATAAAATTTACACAATATTTTAGATTTTACTACTAAATATAAAATTTACATAAACATATTAATTTGCATAATATATTTAAGTATATTAGCATTCCATATAATTTATTATATTATATTATAGCTAAGCTTTACAATGATTTATACTAAAAGTAGATTAGGTAAGTGTGCCTACCTGTAGGTAACCAGTATCGATCATACCTTTTAAAGCGATCTCAAGAATACCGTTAGGCCAAGGGAAGGTCGTATAAATACTAATTTATTTTATTATGATATTATATATTTACACTTTTAATTTACCTTTAATAACTTTGAAATGAAACGTGACCTAACTAAAGTTTTTATATTTTTTCTTATACATATATTAGGGTTCAATTCCCACTTCCAATTCCCACTAGGAATAAAATCTTTTATATTTTCCATCTTCTCGGTCTGGTAAGGAGGTAAAGCGTGGCGTTGGGTCTATGCAACACGAAATGCCTCAAGAATTCGGCGGAAAGTGGGCAACGGAAGTGTCTTAACACTAGGTTCCCAGGTTCCCTCTGCCTATGCCTGCTATTAGCTGGATACAGCGTGAAGCTAAAAAAAGATCCATCCATCTAGAAGTTATCGGCACCCATGTAATTAAAACGATTATGGGTTCTATCATAATATATTGTAGCTAAATAAGCAAACGCATTGTAAATAATTTTTCTCTGTGACATTTCAAGGTCATTTGAGCGGTTCGTGATAAGGAAATACAGATTTGCCATGTTACAAGAATATAATAAGAAATCAATTATTTCCGGTTTCTAAATCATAGGTATTTAAAACTTTTCTTCTTAAAAATAGCGGCCGGCACCTGTAACTCCTCTGGTGGTGGTCTCCATCAATAGTTACGCTCGTTTGCCTTGTCTTTTTCCATAAAAAAAGTTCTATTTCGACATAATATATATAAGTATACAAAATTTAGTAGGTAATATAATATACTAATACTAATATTATAAAGTTGAAGAGTTTGTTATAAATAACGTACGTAAAAAGTAGGTACACTTAACGAAATTACATCACATTAAATCATTATAATAATTTTACTGTAAACTGATAAAACAATAATTTAATTGCTTTATCAATTTCCTTTTTATTATCAGAAGGTGCATCACGCCACCATCGTTCTATCACCTCACTGTATTAAATAAGAAAAGGTTGGCAGAGGGAACTCAATGTTAAGACACTCCGTTCTCTATTTTCCTAAAATAGTTGAATTGACTTGTAGAGAATTGTGGCTATCGGGGCGCGATTAGAGGAACTAATTATTTTAATTTCATTATATTTATTTAGACAAAACTACTGTACAAAAAACCAGAATGGCTATTATTTAAATTGTTAATCAAACACTGTTGTTTAATCATTTTTTTTATTGAACTTATTTTAATTTTAATGATTTATTCTTCAAACGAATCGATTTTGTTTTAGATGATTTATTCTTCAAACGAAATCAATTTCCTCGGGAGAATTAGTTGGTATTTATCAATATATGCATTTCTTCGCTCTGGTAACAAGGCCAAGCGTGGCCTAGAGTTCCGCCACACAACATGTCACAACACAAGTCGAAAGTCGAAGTTGGTGTGTCTTAACACTAGGTTCCTTCTGCCTACCCTACTATATGTGATATCGATGATGTCGTCGCAGGGAAACTTAGTGAGGGTTTCCCTTTACCAATTTTAAGTTGCGCCCAAAGCCGCGATTAGTCTGAAAATGGGGAAATCAAAATTTCTATTCTTAACGATTAAAGGAAAAGTTACACTCAAAGAAAAAACATTGTCCCTGGCATTTAAATCATTTATTTACTCAGCTGGCTAAAAGTAATTACGTACGTAGATACTTATTTTCTTTATCGATTTTGAATTAAATCATAATTGTTACGATCATGTTTACATGTGGCCAGTCGTGAAACTATAGGCGACAGGTTGTGAGATCGATTCCCACTCAAGGAAATTAAATATTTGATATTTTTGCTTCACTCTGATATCAAGGCAAATCACGGTGTTGAGTTCCATATTAATTACGCAATGTCTCCGGAATTCGGCGGATATTGGGAAAACTGCTGCCTCACGGAAAACAACGCTGTGCTTTTAAATAAAAACTACTTATTTCCTTAACCTAACTAATTTAGTCATGCTATTAGCAAACTTACAAGAAACAAAAACAATATTAATAAAACTATATCTGGTGATATGAAGAAGTGAAAGTATGGACGCGGACGGTCAAACAAATAAAGTTGACATTTGTAGAACGTAGCCATTAAAGCCGGTAATAAAAAATGATAATTCAGAGAATTGAATTTAGATTTTTTTAAAGATCTTTCTAGATTTAAAAAGTAGTCTAAATTATTATTTTTGAACAAGTCATGAAGTATAATTTTATATTTTTAATTACTTATACATGTATAGTTGTGTTAATTACATTAGTGAAAAAAGAAATATATAATTATTTTTTTATGGTCTATTTAATATACCTAAACATCAAATCTAAACAAAAAATCCCCTGTCATTCTTTCCTATTCCTGCTCTTCGGTCCCTGCCATTCTAGTTACACGCTGTACCCCGTACACAGCAGGGTAGGCAGAGGAAACCAAGTGCTAAGACGCTCCGTTCCCCACTTTCCGCCGAATTCTGGAAGCATGGCGTGCTGGGCAGAACTCAACTCCCTCTTTATGCCCAGAACGAGAAAATGAAAATATTTAACAATTTTTTTCCCAGAGTGAGAATCTAATCTATAATCGTCACGTTTACAGAACGTTACTAACTTGAATGACAATAATTGTATACAAAATATACTTATACATTCTATATTTTATTAATTACCTCGAGTGGAAATCGAACTCCCATTTATTTAACGTCCGACGCTTTTCGTTCATTTCATCACTTCGTTGTGGCATTTTAAAAGTGAATTAACTAATCATATCTAATAATAGACAGAGCTAGAGCTTGTTTTTTTTCCTTTAAAGTGTACGGTTATTAATATGTTATCATGAGAAAACCCAATAGCAGCAAGGATGAGTAAGGTATACTTAATTGTACATGCGATATTGTTGTTACATAAAGTTACAAATATAAGCATTGTCATTTTTAGAATTCCGTGGTCGAATCTCAAAAACGGGTTCCTTGTAAAATTACATTATACTTATACGAGGTCTTCAAACGTTGGGTTCCACACTTAAGACGTTTATTTTTGAGAGACATTGTATGTGCGAAGTTTTACCAAACCGAGTTATATCGAACCCGCAACCACTGTATACCATACATAAGTGATGCTGCCGTACTGCGCCACTATTCACATTCAATAACTTACCTAATATTTATATTTAATATATTATATAGCAATCATGTACGTATTTTCTGAATAACAATCGCTATCATAATTAAATATTTAAACTTTCTATAAAAGATATACGACGCGTCGGTCTGTAGACTTTACTTTAAGCAAATTTGTGTATGTATGTATATACATACGTTACTCGTCAACGTCAAATGTTGTGACATGATGGGAAATTAAAAAAATAACCAAAACCAATATAAATATTATTTTTATCCGACTGAGGCGAAGCGAAATAATACCTACAACTATTAGCTTACCTAAACAATTAGTTTTCTATAAATCCTTATTTATAATATTTAAAAGATAATCTCCTAACTCCTGATCGTTGAGGAACTAAGTCTCCTATCATTATCATCGGCTTAGTACTGTCATCAGTTTTCAATATATGATTATTATGGGAAAACATATGAAATACACATATTTGTCTATAATAAATTCTAGGGTTTCTCTCTCTCCATTATCCCATGGAAACCCTCGTTATCAGATCTTGGCTTTTTGGCCACAGGATTAATGAGAAAATACGCTCTATTAAAGGAAAAAGAAGGTTTGAACATATATAAAAAATAACATAGTTATCGAATATAGACCATCCTCCTTTTCGAAAAAAAAACTATTAAATAATAATTTTAACCTTGTCAATAAATTCATCGTAAATAGATTGAACCTAACTAAAAAGGTATATAAAGTGATAATGATTCACACATAAGTATGAAGGATTTAATTTTCCATTTTTGTAGGTTTTTATAACATGTCTAAGTATTATGGCATAGCGGCACGGCGTCTGACTGTAAGCGCGACGATTGTAAGTTCGATTTCTATTTGGGTCAATGAATTATTTTCATTAGTATTTGGTAGTGAAAGTCGTTATAATAATAAAAAGAAGGCAAGGCGCGGTGTCAAGTTCTGCTCCTGAACATATAATGTTTAAAATTTTTTTAGCATTTTTTCAGAAAATTACTATTAGTTCCGTAATATTCAACATTTTTCACAAAACAATTAAAATGACAAAGAATTGTCAATGTAATGCATATCTTACAATACTATTATAGAGCACTTGGAGCGTTACGAAATACAAAATATGAGTTTAAACTTCATACAATTACTTAAATAAATTATTGATTATTCCCTGTTCTGGTAACGAGGCAAAACGCATCGTTGAGTTCCGCCAGTCAAAACGCAATGGCTCCAGAATTCGACAGAAATTGAGGAACGGAGTATCATAACGCTAGGTTCCCAGGTTCCCTATGCCTACCCTGCCATGTGAGGTATACAGTGAGAAGCTAAAAAAATTAATTAAAACAAACACTTATGAATCACCTTATAAGTAGACTGACACGGTAGTGAGTGAACTGGAGTGAGTCACCGAGTCCAACAGGTAGAGAATTTATAAATAAAACAACTCGAATATGTCAATAGTAAGGTGAAAGCTTGCTAATAACATATTAAGTAGGTTGCTTAATTTGTATGAGGATAAAGTGGCATAACTTAAAAGTTTATTGTTTATTTAATATGTTTCATTTATATATTCCAATATTCTAATCTATTTATTTATTAGTTATAAATATGACAATAAGTTACGTTTTATATTATATACCTAGTGCAGGAGGCCAGTCAACGTAATGTAAAATGTACTGTAAACGCAACAGTTGTGGGTTCGATACCCACTGGAGAAAAATAAATATATAATATTTTCATTTGCTCGCCCCACAAATAACACAAAGCGCGGTGTTAAGTGCAGCATCTTACCACGCAATGCCTTCACTAAAAGACGGAAAGCGGGAAACGGATTATCGTAATGGGAACGGAGTATCTTAACCCTAGGTTCTCAGGATCCTACTAGCCTATCCTGCTATGTGCGGGACTCAGCGTGTAGCTAAAAAAAAGAAACTCGAGGAAATATTTTTATTAATACATAGAATAATTATGTTGTTTATTAGACTTATTAATATCAATTATTATTCACCTACAATGAAAATTTAAAGGTGAATAACATTTACTAACGTGACAAATAATCTTATAATATATTTTGCTTGTTTCAGTTTACCATCTGGTCATAAGTGCTGAAGAAACCTACCTTCTGAAATATTTAAAAAAACCTTTTTGAAAAAATATTATGATGATCATTGGATTATGAGTCTTATTTAATTCTTGAAGTGGTAAGAGGAAAAGGAAGACCTGAAAGAAATCTACATAAGAAAAAAGCATTCTACCCAAAGAAAAACTTAGAATAATATTACAAATAGGTGTTCTATACAGCACCCAATTTCTGAAATATACATGAATAAAATTTACACTATTGACGTTAAAACTAAGAGTAGCCTTTGGATCGAGGAGTTGGAGTTGTTGTTATGTGATACCTTAAAAAGGATATTTACACGTACATATTTAAATATAAAAATGGAGAAGAGAATGACTCATCATTTCTTCAATCAAATTCCTAATACAAGTACATCCACAATACAAAATTACAGGTCCATCAACAATGCGAAGAAACAAAAAACAGTTTAAGCTAATATTATTTTATATTGAAAAAAAAAACCTATCTTTTGTCAGTTTCAGGTCAATAAAAGCAATTCATATTGCTTTGTATACTTACCAAAAAATTAAGCTGATTGTAATTTTGCTATAGTTCTGTCATTTAAATAATTTCAAAGGCAACCTACTGTTCTAATAACAGATTTTTATTATTATATCGAAAAATAATAGATAATGACACCAGAAGTTGTACAGAAGGGGATTTTCGCTTGAAGGTTAATAAAATGTAGTATAAAAAATTATAAAAAAATCATCGACCGACTATATATATTTTGGATATTTTTGTAAGATTTATCAATTCTTATAGACGTATATTTAAGTAGGTAAAATATTGGATTATAGTTAGTTGTATCTTTAAATTATCATTTAACAATGAAGAAAAAACTGGCGTCAAAGTCAGTCTCTGGGTGGTGGCTTAAGTCGTAAAGCCCAGAGTTTATATTGTATAATTTATTGATATAACTTAACTTAGGATAACTTTCCTCCATGACTGATCTTAGCTAGGAGACTTTTATAAAGTAATAGTAAAAAATCACTTTAGTACAGTGTTGAGTTACCAATCAACACCTAGTTTATCAAAATCTGGCAGAAAGTAGAGAACTGAGTGTCTTATCTCTAGATTTCTCTCTGCTTACTATTTTTATAGTGAACCTGAAACCTCACGGTGTTCATTCCCGACCGTCATAGGCCGGGGCTACAGGAGCCAAGGATTCTACCATAACCCTGGAGGACTCGCTACCTCTTTGCTGATTATATGCGAGACTAGGCGCAAAAATAACAATAAAAGTATTAACAATCGTATAATAACTTGAACGTGGCAAAAAAAAAACACAAAATTTAATTAGATTCTTTTCAGAAAACCTATACGAATTTAAACGTAGCGGGATTTGAACCCGCGCCTCTTGGAAACCGTCCAAACGCTCAGACCGCTAAGCCATACCATAAATTCTTATACGTTTGTTACAACTTATTTATGTTGTTAGCCTCCCTGTGAAAGATTAGATTAATTTTTATACAGAATTCAATTCAATTTTGTGAAACATAGTGTAAAAAATATCGTACAAATTAAAATATTATTTAAATTGTATTAATTGTTATTGGTGGTGGTGTCATAATGTATTAAAATGTATTTATTTATTATTCGCGGGAAAATATTTAAAATATTTAATAATAGTTTTATGAAAAAATAAATAGTTTTTAAGGAAATTTCCTAAGCATTTATGGGGTTCCTTATAATTAATTTACTGTAAATTACTAAATGACCATCGATTTATGGATTTTTTCTCCAGTTGGTGAATAATATTAAAAAATAAATAGTCGAAAGAAATGCAGTTTTGAGTTCTGCCATTTAACACACAATGTGGTAAAAAAATGAACCTAAACCTAGAAAAATGACATGAACAGAACAGGAAGAAGAACAGGGTTTACTTATTAATATTTAATATCAGTTTGCTTATTATATTTATTTTATTGAACTTCAAATTCAATTAACAAGTTACAACAATTATTTGAATTAATAATTTCATGTAAGGAACCCCATAAAAATATTTATGTATGTTTTATTTTACGATATAAGTTATAAGGCTGTTCTAGATATAATTTGTTATAAATATTTATTTAATAAAGTATAAATGAAATTGTTATTTTATTATATACCCAGAAAACGTTAAAGATTTAGTGAAGATACAAAGTGAAGTGATAATTGCCTGGACTTAAAATGTTATACACATGCTATATTTTTATACAGTTACATATAAATCCTATATCTTATAAAACAAAGTCGCTTTTCGTGTCTGTCTGAACTTTCTAACTCTTCTTCTTCTAAACCACCCAACGGATTTTTATGCGGTTTTCACCATTAGGTCGTGTATTTCTCAGGGAAGGTTTATATATAGTTTATTATTTGTACATTCTTATGTAAATTAACATAAATACGATAAATGTGTATAAAGTCCTACCCGTTGAGACACTTTCGCGCATGCGCTGCTTTAATGGTAAGTACTACATGAAAATAATGTACTGGAGTATTATTTTTCTTAAAAAGATCTACAAAAAAGTCCGCGAGAGCATATTTTTATCTTTTAAGGATAACGTGTAGTGATCATATTTCTGGCTAAAAATAGTAATTTCAATATATTTTTTATTGTGAGGGATATTTTTCCATAATGATATTAATCCTTATCCTTTAAAATACTTTATTAATTTTCTACGTTAAACGAAGATAAAATTTGCTTTTTACAGTATTTCGAAATTGCGAATAGTTTTAGAGAAAAACGCATTTAATTGTTGACACATCAGCTGTATGTTACTCAAGTTTCACTTATCCCTTACTCTCAGTATATAAATAAGTATATTAGTTACGTTGGCCATTTAATGTAGACCAAAACTGTCTTTTACTGTTTTTTCATTTTAATAAGTACTTTAGAAGTTGTTACAATATCAAAACATCCTTGCTGCGAAACGCGCCCCGCGACGTTTTGCTTATACAAGCGCGTCATGAGCAGTCATCGGTGGTTCAGT